>JAFLJL010001775.1:62500-65000 GCA_018398815.1 Conus ventricosus | reverse complement strand
ATTCATGACATAGTCTTCAAGCCGATAAACCTGGACTGTGTAGCATTCCCCCTGGTCTATCGGAATCTTTCGTTGTACACGTAGTCAAGGTAAGGAGAAGATACATGTAAGTGAAGATGAGAGGTTAAAAAGGTAGGATATAGGGCAGGGGAGGGGGACAGTCAAATGGTTAAAGCCTTTGTTTGCGGTGATGAGGGTTAGGGAGCCGGAATAGCTCAGTTGGTAGAGCGCCGGACTCGTAATCTTGGTGATCCTGGGGTTGCGGGTTCGAACCTCCGCCGGGCGTTTCGGTACAGGTGGATTTTTTCCTCGGAGTTAACATTGGTTCTGACTCCATTTCCCATACACACCTTCGAATGAGACTATAAACCGAGGTTCCGTGTGTGAACGCACGCATAACATCTTGCACACACGTAAAATCCTATCACCAACTTTCGGAAGAGTAGGCCAGTTTGGCCGTTGGTATGGATGACACGTTACACATAGCATGCACCCTGCGTGAGAAATGGAAAGAATGAAGGAAGTAAGGAAAATGAGTGATCGATATTGAACGATACTGACTGGATGACACGGGAAACGACTGAATGAAGCGCCGGCTGGCAGCTCTTCAGTCGGCACTACCCAGGTAGGCAGCCCGTTGTGTGAACGAGTGTTGATTGTACAGCGCTTAGAGCTTGGTCTCTAGCCGAGAATAGGCGCTATATAAGTATTCATTATTATTATTATTATTATTATTATTATTAGGAGGAGGAGGAGGTTTCAGGGGGTCAGATGTGTATGGTTTCAAGGCTTCCTCTGTTCACCCAGCAGTACATGTGTACCTGACACTGACCAGGTAACGTTAAAACGGCCCTGAAAGGAGATGTACGTTGTTCGCCTTCCTTAATTCCATGCTACGGTGAACTTCTAACACGTTCACAACCACCTACGGCAAATTAGACTGTAGGACTTTAATCTTAATCTATACTTTTAAAAAAAGCTTAAAAAATAAAGAAAAGAAAAGCACAAGAACTACCGCATCAGCCGAAAGCTCCAGAGGTTAAATCTCACCGTCTAGTAGCTAGTTTACAATAACTCCAAGACTAGCATTATGTAAGTTGTAGCTTGCGAAGATAAGTGTAACGCCATGTAAGACAAAGGCGAAATACTGGCGACAAATGCAAGAGAACAAAATAATGCACGGGAATAAAGGGATTGGGGAGAAAAGCGTTAACCTGCTGTTTCAAATAGCTGACAGAAGAGAGGAAATGACTAATACAAAATTTGCAAAAGATGAATACAGTTTTGTCAGATTACTCCCCAAATCCACCCACCCCGGCATTCCCATGGGGAGAAGGAGAAAAAACAAGTTTTAAAATTTGTGGTGAATGACAAGAAGGAAGAACAAATTCAATGAGTGTTAAACAGGGTTAAATACAATGAGAACAAAGGGGGGGGGATGACTAGTATGGAGTTTCCAGCAGACAGGGACACAATGCACACTGGACCATCTCCGCCATTCCCGTAGCGGGTATTGCATGTTTATTGTGTTGAATCTAGAATTGGCATTAACATTCTTTGAATTATTCTTTAAGACCGCTTATTTTAGAAAAAAAAAACAATTAAAAACAGAAAAAAAACCAAGACAATGGGAACTGCTATCATCAAACAAAAAAAATCATTATAGTAAAAGTGAAAACACACACACACACACACACACACACACACACACACACACACACACACACACACACACACACACACACACACAACACACACACACACACACACACACAAAACCCATAATCGTACTGATATTACATAGAAATAGCAAGTCAACTGGCATTTCAACAGAGTTCTGACCCATTCATTCGGTGCTTACAAAGAAGCGAATAAACAAATAAACAGACAAAAGTGTTCACAGAAGCGATGATGTCATGATAATTCCCACGGTAGAATCATCCGGAAATGTATTCAGTGAACCATGATATAACGGACATCACCGTTTTCGTCCATCAAACAATAATATATTCTATTTCTAGAGATCGATTCCAAGTCCTGGGCGGAACATTTTTTATCTGAGAAGATTTCACCTACTCTCTGCTTCCAGCGGCATTTGACCAACACTGAACACTACTGCATTTTTGCCATTTATTCTTTCTTTCTTTCTTTCTTTTCCATCTTTCTTTCTTTTTTTTTTCCCTTTCGTTTTCTGCATCCGCTTTATCGAGTTATTTAATTCATTATTTTTGTATCAGTTTATCGTTTCATATTAAATATTCGTTCGTTTGTTTATCTATTTTCCTTTTTCTTGTGATCAATGTTTTTTGTTGTTGTTGTTTTTAATTCATGATTTCACTATTTACTATTTGTTTGTCTTTTTCTTTATTTTCTTGTGTGGCGATCAACGCAGGCTTTGGCCATTTCCTCCGCTGCGCCCCACCGACATTACAAAAATCCTCGTGTCACAAAATAGGTATATCTCAATAACCAACCAATATTAAAGAGATCGTGTTTTATT
>JAFLJL010001775.1:35000-37500 GCA_018398815.1 Conus ventricosus | reverse complement strand
TTTGAGCCTATGCTTGAGGATCCATTCAAGGATACAAGGGAGATCAAAAGATATGGAACAGTCTGAGTGGTCAGCTCTGCTGTTCAATAACTCAAGCATTGTGAGTGGCTAAGAATTGTACAGAACAACCTTTACTTGGATCTCCTAAGAGATGCAATCTCCCACTGATTGACCAAACAATAGAATGCTGAACAATTAAGTAGTGGGGGAAAACATATATATGTGTGTGTGTGTGTGTGTGTGTGTGTGTGTGTGTGTGTGTGTGTGTGTGTGTTGTGTGTGTGTGAGTGCGTGCGTGCGGGCGTGCGTGCGTGCGTGCGTGCGTGCGTGCGTGCGTGCGTGCGTGCGTGCGTGCGTGCGTGCGTGCGTGCGTGCGTGGTGTGTGTGTGTGTGTGTGTGTGTGTGTGTGTGTGTGTGTGTTGTGTGTGTGTGTGTGTGTGTGTGTGTGTGACGCGCGCGGGAATGTGTGGCAGCAGACTATAGAGTCGAATACAATACATTCTTCTCTGCGGTTAACCTGGAGCCAAGCCAGTGCATGGCCCATTGTTTCGGGGTGCACTCACCCAAAATATCTCAAAGGAAATAGCTTCTGTTGGTGTGAAAAAGACACAGTGCACCTAGCATGACTGTGGAAATGATAACTGCTCTAGGTGTTGTCTTGAGAGACAGACAGACAGACAGACAGACAGACAGCAAGAGACAGACAGCCAACAGAACAGAATTTTATTCAGTAAGGCCAAAGCCCCATTTGAAAAGGTGTGAACATTAATGATCAATATAACAAGACTAATTTACACGATAGTGACAATTCATCGTCTACTTCAAACTAAATCAAAGACCACATGGTTACGTTTCACCAATTTACAGAGGAAACAAAGAGAAAATCAAAAGAACAACATGACACCAGTTTATGCACGATATCATGCACTGAAAGTGCCTACAAGGGACAAGCAAATTTAATAGTTCAAGACAGAATAATTTCTCTTCTCTTGAAGGCTTTATAAGATATATAGCAAAGTTTCTAACGATCTGTTCGTTTCGTGATGCTAGAAGTAGAGTTAATCTGAAGTCACTGGGATTGTTATAATATTTTGGATTGATTAAACTGTGTCTCAAATCACCAAACACAGGGCAACAAAAAACAAAATAAATCTCATCATCAGTAGCAGATCTACACAACGGACATTTTGTTCCACGTTCATTATTTCTTTTATATCTTGAACAATGCATGACAAATCGGACATTCCAAATCTAAATCTTGTCAGAATATATCGAACAAATCTGTCCAAATCTAGAAGTATGGTTCAATATCATGTGATGCCTTAAATTTCCTGTAGTCCATAAATCTATCGCTATTATACAAAGGATAGTTCCAAGTCTGCCACCTGCAGTCAACTAGTCTTTGTTTAAACATCTTTTAAAGAAATTAATGCACCCTACGCTTGATATTCCCATGCATAGGAGAAGCCATAACTCTTTAAAACATCGCGCACTCTTGAAGCCCAATTGATTTTTCTTCTATTGGCCAAACTCAGCAACATTTTATACGCTTTAGATGGTAATCTATGTTCATCCATTCGAGTCAGTTTTAAACAGTAAACAAGTGGGGTAACTTTTGAGTGTGCGTGTGTGTGTGTGTGTGTGTGTTTGTGTGTGTGTGTGTGTGTGTGTGTGTGTATGTGTGTGTGGTGTGTGTGTGTGTGTGTGTGTGTGTGTGTGTGTGTACGTGAATATGTGTGCGTGAGTGTGTGTGTGTATGTGTGTGTGTGTGTGTGTGGTATAACTCCTTTCTGCCATGTTTCATTCATTGACTGCAATGTTTTGTCTCTCAATCCAAAGGATGGAGTTAAGGGGGGAGAGAGAGAGAGAGGAGAGAGAGAGAGAGAGAGAGAGAGGAGAGAGAGAGAGAGAGAGAGAGAGAGAGCATGCATTGGTCAAAGACAGTAAAAAAAATAACGCGTCCCCAGCCACCCTGTGTGTTTGCAGTGGGTTGAAAGGGCTTTGTGGACTCGGAAGAAGTGTACACTCCAAAACGTCTCTAAATCATTTCTGTTCGCGCGGACAAAAAAATATTTCAAGTACACCAACATCTATTGAGGCTGTTTCAATCTGCACGTTGAGGAATAACAGGGCAGTCGAAAGGGTGGGGTGTGCAGCAGACATTAAGTGTTTTGCAGAAGATGTTCTGAAAAATGATGGGTGTCTGTTTGAAATAGATGCGCGTGAAATGGAGAGAGAGAGAGAGAGAGAGAGAGAAGAGGAGAGGGAGAGAGAGAGGAGAGAGAGAGAGAGAGGAGAGAGAGAGAGAGAGGAGCGGGGTGGGGGGTGGAGAGGGAGAGGGGAGTTATCAGATCGTGATTATAACAGGCAGTGTGGAACTCGAAAACAATAAGCATTGTGTGGTGTGTGTGTGTGTGTGTGTGTGTGTTGTGTGTGTGTTGTGTGTGTGTGTGTGTGTGTGTGTGTGTGTGTGTGTGTGGTGTGTGTGTGTGTGTGTGTG
>JAFLJL010001775.1:25000-30000 GCA_018398815.1 Conus ventricosus | reverse complement strand
ATTGTCTACCCCTGCGGGGCCCCCACAAAAATCCTTTTCAGCTCCTGGCCACGGGGCACGGCCATGTGAAAACGAGTTTATTTTTAATACCCTTTTTCCCACGAGGACTCTGGCAGTCTGGATGACGGGAAGTGGGGGAGGAGGGGGTGCGGGAAATGATGGACATTCATGTCTGTTACGTTGTGCTAAAAAACGAAAGGATTTTTAAAGGGGGGTTTGGGGGTGTGTGTGTGTGTGTGTGGTGGGGTGTGTGTGTGTGTGTGTGTGGGGTGTGTTTTGTGGGTGGGGTGGGGGTGGGGGGTGCGTTGGGGGTTTGGGAGGGGTTTGGGGGGGGGGGGGGCCGTGGGCGTGCGGGGGCGGGGGTTTTTTTTTTTTTGGTGTGTGTGTTGTGTGTGTGTGTTTTTGTGTGTTGTGTGTGTGTGTGTGTGTGTGTGTGTGTTTTTTGGGGGGGGGGGGGGGGGGGGGGGGGGGGGGGGGGGGTTTGGTGGGGTGGGGGGGGGGGTGTGGGGGTGGTGTGTTTTTTTTGGGGGGGGGGGTTTTGGGGGGTGGTGGGGGGTGTGGTTGGGGTGGGGGGGGTTTGTTCTGGGTTGAAGAAAGGGGGGAGGGGAAAAATGAAAAAGGGAGACGGCCGTGGGAAACAGAAAACAAACACAGACAACCAGAGAAGGGAAGGAAACCGGGGAAACACCAAAAAAGGGGGGAAAATGGAAAAGAATAGGAGAAGGGAGATAAGAATAGTGAAAGGGAAAATAGAAAAAAAGGGGAAAGAGAAAAAGAAGCTTCCAAAAGAGTTTGGGGGGGGGGGGTTAAAAAAAAAACGAAAGTGGGGGGGGGGAAGGGAAGGGGGGGGGAGAGAGAGAGTGAAAGGGGCTTTTTTGAAAGGGGGGAAAAAAAAGAACTTCTTTTTCCAAGAGAAAAAAAAACCCAAACTTTTTTTTTTAGGAAAAAAAGGATTTTTTGCCTTTTTTTTTTCCCGGAAAAAATTTTGGAAAAAAAGTTAATTTTCCGGTGTAGCACACAACTTAAAACGGATCTTCCCTTTTTTTTCTTGGGAAAAAATTAAAAAATTGATTCCAACCAATTTGGATGTTGTTTTTTAACAACCTCCAAATCTTTTTGGGAAAAGGGGGGGAAGAGGGGAGAGAAGGGGAGTTGAGAAAGATAAGGGAGGGGGAGGAGAGGACTTAAAAAAAAAATTTTTTACCAAATTTTTCCCGGGAAGAAAAAAGACCCCCCACACACAAAAAAGGATTTTTTTTTTTTTAATAATTATTAACGGTTGGTTTCCCGGGGCAACAACTCATCTTTTTGGACCCCTAAAGGATATTAACACCCATAATTAAAAACTTTTTTCAAATTTAAAAATTAATTTGAAGCCCCACCCAAACAACACCACCACACACACCACACACACACACACAAAAAACAACAACACAACAACCACCCCAACGCCACCAAACACCCAACCAACAACCCAAAACAACCAACCCCACACACACAAAAATGACGGCTAATGGCGCACTGAGCATGCCAAGGGGGCTAAACAGGGGGAAAGGAGAGGCGTACACAGAGAAAGGAGACAGAGACAAAGTCAGACAGAACAGAGAAACACAGATTTGCTTTGTCAAACAGTTAAAAAAAAATCGTTTCCCCCATTAGTGTATTTTTCCATTGCGTCGAAACCACTGTGGTGCTGTGGTCGAAGGAAAACTCCTCACAATCTAAATCTTTTCGTTCGTGGGGAAAAATATCGTCATTGATATCTGTTGTAGCTGTTTTTCATTTAATTTGGGCCCCGTACATTTGAATAAGAGGAAAAAAGTAGCCGAGGGGGGGAGGCAATAGCAGATTTTAACTGTTTGAAAGGGTGTTTTTTTGAAACCTGGCCGTCTGTTTGAAATGGGTGTGCGGGAAATGAGTTAGAGGGGGGGGGGTGAGAAAGAGAGAGAGAGAGGGGAAAAGAGAGAAAAGGGAGAGGGAGGGGAGGGAGAGGAGAGGAAAAGGAGAGAGGAGAAAAGGGAACAAACGAACGAACGAACGAATCTTTTTTAATGGGGGAAAAAGCGGAATAAGCACAAAGGCTTTTTTACACCCGGCCCCTCAATAAAGGGGAATTATAGAAAATGCAATAACAACACAGAAAAATAATCTAAAATAGAAGTAAACTAAAAAAAACGATATTAGAAAAAAAGGAAAGGGTTTAAAACACAAAAAAACGAACACAATCAATGCTGGAAGAGAGAAAAAAAAGAGGAGAGAGGAGGACAGACAGACAGAAGCAGACAGACAGACGACAGACAGACAGACACACAGAGGAAAAACGGTGGGGGGGGGGAGGGGAGGGGTCTCATATTGTTATGAAAAAAGGGTTTTTTGGAAGATAGATAAAATAAAAAGAAACATTACCCCAAACAATAAAATTATAACCTTTTTGGGGAAAAAAAAAAAAATCATTGAAAAAAGGACCCCCCCTGTAGGGAAAAACAAAAATTTTTCCAGCAAGCAGCACCTTGGAAAAACTGATGGGGACCCGTACGAGAGAGAGAGAGAGAGATGAGAGAGGAGGGAGAGGAAAAGAGAGAGAGGAGAGGGGAGAGATGAGGAGGAGGAGAGAAAGAGACGAGAGGGGGACAGGGGACAGAGAGAGAGGGAGAGAGAGAGGGGGGGGGGAGGGAGAGAGGGGGGGGGGGGGGGATTAAAAAGCTGAATTGGAAAATTCAGTCATTTTGGGGATTAGTCCTTTTAAAGTGTATATGCTGGCATGAACATCAGGAGGGTGAAATGGTTCCAAAGAAAAGGGTGGATAGTGAAGACTGGATTTAAACTATTTTATTTTTGGGGGGTATTACAATTTATGAAAATGGGGATTTCTTAATCTAAATTTCTTGTATTTAAGTAGGACAGACCCCAAAAATCTTAAACATGAAAAAAGCTTTTTTGAAATTTTGCTTTAAGTTTAATGGTAAATATCCAGACTGTTAGTCGAGTATGATAAACGTAACCCATTTTAAAAAAACTAATTTTTAGGGAAGTTATAAAGATAAAAAAAGGTTTGAGTAATTTTATTCCTTTTAATCCCCAAAATTTTTGTGATAAATTTTTAGGGATTCATATAAAACGTGAAAAAAATATTTTAGGAATGGCAGTTAGGAAATTTTATCTTGGCAGCTGGTATATCTTTTTTGAAAAATGTCTTGCTAAAGACCGTACTGTTCGCCTGACAGATGTTTTCTATAACTATCCTAAAATTTATGGGCAGCTGTTTCTTTGATAGTTATACCCTTTATAGAAGGGTGCGTCGTTAAAAAAGGTTTTGCGTTTTTTTTGTGGTTATGTCATATGTTTGGTTTTTTTACAGGGTTTTAGAAAATATGGTTTAATTTGACCATTCGGTTAGCTGGTTAAGAAGGGAGAGGGGAGAGAGAAGGGGGAGGGGAGAGAGAGAGAGAGGGAGGAGAGGGGAAGGAGAGGAGGAGAGAGAGAGAGATACAATGACTATGACATGACAAAGATTTTGGAAAAAAGTTTTTAAAAAACCCCAAATTTCCCGGGGAGTATTTTTGCTTTCCATTTGGTTTTTAATTCTGCCCGCAATTGAAATGTGGTCACAAATAAATGTACCGCAAAACCAGTTGAATAACACAAACGACAAGAAAAAAAAAAAAAAAATCCATTATCAACAATAAAATTTAAAAAATGATTGTTTCCTTCAAATCCTTTTTCGGTTAAAAAATCAGAACTTCTCTGGTATTTTTTTCCTGTGAAAATTACAATTGTAAATCATTTGCTAAGTTTATGGCGAAACTTTTTGATTTTGAGGGGAAGAAACTTAACAATTTTTTAAGCTTGTTTTTTCATGAAGAGGAGGAGAGAGAGGAGAGGAGAGAGGGGAAGGAGAGGAGAGAGGGAGAGGAGATCGTTATTTGTGAGAGAAGACTTGAATAAATCAAGCCCTTTTTGCTTTTTAGGGGGGGGTGGGGTTTCGTTGAGAGAGCGTTATGATGTGGGGGTTAAAAAAAAAAAAAAAAAAAAAGAGAGAGGGGAGGGAGAGAGAGAGAGAGAGAGAGAGAGAGGAGAGAGAGAGAGAGAGAAGAGGAGAGTGGAGGGGGGGGGGTCGTAAACGTGAGAGCAGAAAGGGACTGAAAGTCAAAACATTTCAGTTTTTATCAGAGTGGGGTGGGTTTTTTTGAAAAGGGAGGGGGTTTTGGGATTGAAGAAAGAGAGAGAGAGGAGAGAGAGAGAGAGAGAAGAGGGAGAGAGAGGGGTGAGAGAGGGGGGAGAAAGGAATGGGAAAAGAGAGGAGGAGAGAGAAACTGAAATGAAAGGACGAGGATGGGCAATGATTGACAGAGAGGAGAGAGGAGAGAGGATTTAGGGAGAGAGAGAGAGAGAGAGGGAGAAGAGAGAGAGAGAAAGAGAGAGATAATACAGGGACAGAGACAGGAAAAAATTTAAAAATTTAGATAGAAAGATAAGAGGAGAGAGATATATATATATATGAGAGAGAGAGAGAGGGGGGTGGGGGGGAGAAGAGGGGAGGTTGGAGGGGCACAATAAGCCGAAAAAATTTTTGATCCAGCACTGTTTGCGATGGGGGAAAAAATACTTGTCTACTCCGAGAGGCCAGACACATCTTGTTCAGCTCCGTGGCCACAGACCAGCCCTGGCATACGGTTTGTTTATAATAAACCTTTGTTGCTAAAGACCCCGGCAGTTGGATGATCGGGAGTGGGGGGGAGAGAGGGGCAGGGAAAGATGGCATTCGGTGAATCCCCCTTTTGGGCTATCCCATTTTTCTATCCCCTTTGTCTATACTCCCATTTTGTCTATTTCCATCTGACCCCCACTGCAAGGCTCCCCCTGGCGTAAAAGTGTCCCGTCTACTCCAAAAAGGAATCGATGGTCTTTAGATTAGAGTAGGGGGAAGCCCCAGAGAGGCGAAGGACGAATGAAAGAAGGCCGTTAGGCCAAGTCTGCTCAACATTTTGGGGTAGGGAAAA
>JAFLJL010001775.1:15000-17500 GCA_018398815.1 Conus ventricosus | reverse complement strand
CCCCACACGTGCAGCACACACGCACGCACGCGCGGCACGACACCAAAAACCCCAAACACACACAACACACACACAACAACACACACACACACACACACACCCACACACCACACGCACCCCAAAACACACACATGGGGTGGCGATGTTCACGATACACAGAGGAGAGAGAGAGAGAGGAGGGGGAGAGAGAAGAAGAGAGAGAAGAGAGAGAGAGAGAGGAGAGAGAGGGGAGAGAGAGAAGAAGACAGGTCATATATTTAAACCAGCAACCTCATTGTAACCACACAGCGCTTTGTGTTTTGCAGAGTAGTAAGGTCTTGAGACCCCACCCCTAAACCCGATCTCATCATTTCCGTACTGGGGGAAAAAGGTTCAAGCACAGGGTTTTCATGGCCATGTATGTATTGCTTAGCCCCTTTTCCCTGGAGGGCTCTACCATTGGATAAAAAAGCACGAGTGGGAATGGGGGGAAAGGGAAAGGGGGAAGGTTTACATTCATAATTGGGTACAATAAATTATGTTTTTGAGGTATTCCCAGACAGGAAGGATACTGGCTCGTGGAGTTTTGGAACAACCACAACCACCAAAACACAACACACACACACACAACCCACACAACACACACACACACACAGTGAGATAGAGAGAGAGAGAGAGAGAGGAGAAAAAGGAGAGAGAGAGAGAGAAGAGAGAAAAGAGAGAGAGAGAGAAGGAAGAGAGACGTAGGGGGAAGCACGCACGACAGGGAGAGGGAGAGAGAGGGAGAGAGGGGAACAGACAGACACGGCAGCAAGGGCAAGGACAGACAAAAAACAGAAGGAAAGGCAAGCAAACAGCAGAACACAAGCAGACAGACAGCGGAAAAAAGACACAGAGAGAAACAAAAGCCAAACAAGAATTTCCATTTAAAATAGTAAAAAAAATGCTTTGTTCATACCTGTCTCGTGAAAGAAGAAGGGGGTAAGCGTGGGGAAGGAAGGGGGAGGGGGGGATGGAGGGAGACAGAGAATGAGTGACAGACGAGAGACGTATTGACACCCAAAATAGACTACGAACAGAAATGGTGATGTGGTAGTAGAAAGCATTGTTTCCCACCTGGTCATCTTTATTCAGTTTTTTGAGAGTGAGAGAGAGAGAAAAGAGAGAGAGAGAGAAGGAGAGAGAGAGAGAGAAAGAAAAAAGAGGAAGGGGTGGATGGGAGATGGAGAGGAGAGAGAGGGGAAGACAGAGAGAGAGGGGGGGGTTTTATGGAGTGGAGGGTGGGGGAGGGGGGGGTTTTTGGACGAAGTAGGAATGTGCATAACCAGAATGCAACGGTCCTTTGATATTGCTTACAACTGAATTCTTCTGGATAACTAATTGAAAGACATGATTGTCTTTGAGACAAACAGAGAAGAAAACGCGCCTGCGAAGATATCAGAGTATTTCAATCATCTCAGTGATGACTGGGATTCATGAACCAGAAAAGAGGTTTGTTTCACTTTGTTTCTTCCTCTTCTTCTTCCTCTTCTTCTTCTTCTTCCTCTTCTTTTTCTTCTTTGATATGAGATTTTATGGAAGAAAGATTTTTAACGAAGTTTCTGGTGCGTTTTTAGAAGGTGTATTTTAAACATTAAATGTGAAAGGGACCAGGTGGGTTTTTTTGTGACTTGTGAGCCGACTTCAAAGTGGTGACCGCTCTGATGTGGCCTTTGCGGTCGGCTGGGCTATAAGCAACATTAGAGAATTTTAGCAGCCCGCGTTACCCACCGGCGTCCTTCGGGAATCCCCTTTTTCTCTCATAGAGGCGATGTGCGCATGCGCAACCTTGCCAAGCAAGGCCGCGGCCGGCTGAGCGGGTCGTTCAATCGGGGTTTTTAACGCCGCTCGTGGAAGCGATCTTTACCAGCCCAATTGTCTGCTTTATAATCGGTAAGTACTTCAGTTTGTTAACAAAAACATTAGTCTACACATTTCCTGTTGTATTACACGGTATGTCACGGTGCTAAAAGCCCAAAAGAATCACTACAAAGTAAAATGTAAGCTGAATCGATTCGACAACAAAATTGGCGGAACGTTTGGCCTAGACTCAGAGTCAGTCGTTTATTTGTCATAGAAACCCAAGGAGGCCTATGAACCCTCCTAAACCTTGGTTGTTTTGAATCTGTAAATTTTTGTTTACTCCAGTAGAACAACAACATCATGATACTCCATGTGGAATTATTTGTAGTCTACGTGAAATGTGTCGGTGCATACGAGCACATTTGTTGATCTAGATGAAATACAGGGGACGCCACTCTTCCAAAGTACAGCAGACGACTCCGGACGCTGCTAACACGCCAACATTGAACAGCGGGGCTGTTGGGCGGAAGCCGTGTTTGACGTCACGCGACGAAGACGCCGATTGAACGAAAGTCGCCGCTAAAGTTTCTATTACCTCATCTTCTTCGTCGTCGTCTTCTTCTTCTGCTACAAATCCCACTCCTCTCCATATCTTTATGTATGTGTGTGTGTGTGTGTG
>JAFLJL010001775.1:0-10000 GCA_018398815.1 Conus ventricosus | reverse complement strand
GTTGGGGGGGCCCGGGGACGGGACGGTTGGGGGGACGTTGTTGTTAAAGGAAAAGGGGGCGGCTTTTGGGGGAGGATCCATTGACTCCTTGTTTTGGCAACGGACTTCTGGTTTTGGGGCCCTTTCGGACTGGGGAAAGCGGGGGAATGCATCGATGAAAAGTTTTGGGAGTGGTGGATGAATGCGGAAAACGGGAATGGGTCATCGAGGGGGAAAAGCGAAAAAAGAGCCCTGTAGAGAATGGGGAAAATCAACTTTTTGAAAAGGGAAATTTTTGTTTAAAATTCTTTGTTGAAGGCTCGACCCAAATATTAATCTCCGCCAACATACCTGTGGACACTCTTTTTAGTTTTTGTTCATCTGCTTAGTTTTTTCTTTTTCTCTTTCGTCTTTGGGGTTTTTGAGCCCCCATGGAAAATTTGAACAGAAGAAAAACGTCGGAAAAACTTTTATCGTTTTTGGGCTTTTTGGTTTTACCTTGTTGGGAAAGGAAAATACATTAGTAATTAAATATTGTTTTGTTTATAGTTTTGCTTTTCGGAAAATTCTGGGTTATTGGGATTCGGTGCTTTGCTGCATGTCGGAAGATTTTTAATACTCTGGTTTTTGTGGGGTGCATACATGTTTGAAATTTATTTGGCTGAAATTTATTTGTTTTTGGGGGCTTTTACAGGTTTGGGGTTTCACAGAGAAAAAACAGAGCGGTCGGCAGTTTGTTTTGTGTGTCTTTTGCGGGAAAGATGGCCTTTGGTTTTTGTAATTTTTTGGGCTGTTTGTTTTAGCAAATTTTTTGGTTGTTGTTATTTTTTGTGGAGCGCCCTGTTTGTTTATGTGATTAAAAATTTAGTTAGTTTGTGTTACTTTTTGGGGTGTGTGGTCAGGGGGTGGAATCTTGTTGAAAGGTTTTTGGGGGTTTTGGTGAAGGGTTGGGAAAGCGGGCCTGATCGTTGGAGTTTTGGGGGCGTGGAGTTTTAAAACCCCGGGCTTGGTGGGTTTTCCTCCTCCCTCGGCGAGTGCCCCCCCCCCTCTGATGCCCCCCGCCCCTCCCCCTCCGGGCCTCAAACCCCCCCCCACCCCCACCCCCAACCTTTAAAGTATTTGGCTTGGGGAAAGCTAAGTCAAACACGGGCCCAGGGTTTTTTTTTGTCCTCCGCTTATTTGCGAGGGGCAAGCGGGCACGCCCCGCCCCCCACGCACCACCCCACACACAAAAACCACACTCACAAAACCCCACACCACACACACACACACACCCCACGCACGACGCACGCACACACCCACACACACACACACGCACACGCACGCCGCCGCACACACATCACCCCGATTTTTTGTCTGCTTCGGCGTCCCCCTTTCTCGCCTGAAAGCTTCGGCCCAAAGATCTTTTTTTTTTACCGGGCCCCGCTCTGTGGAATGGTCGGCCCCTTCTAGCCCTAAAAAACGGAAAAGCTTTAAAGAAATTTTTTAAAAAATCCCTTAAAAACACAAATTTCCCCCCGGGGCTGAATAACGATATCCTTTTTCTCTGGGGCGCGAGTCTGCTTGTTTTTTTTACCCCCTGTGTGTTGGGGCCCCGGGGCCCCGCTCCCTGTGTGTGTGTGTGGGTGTGGGGTTTTTTTGTGCGTGCGTGCGGGGCTTGGGGTGCGTGCGTGCGTGTTTTGTTGGGGTGGGTGTGTGTGTCTGTGTGTGGGGGTTGGGGCGCGCGCGCCCCGGGGCCCTGTGTGGTGTGTGTGGGTGTGTGGTGAGTGTGTGTGTGTGGGGCGTTGTTGTTGTCTTTAATTTTAAGTCTATCCCCCATTTGTTTTTTTTTGGGCGGCGGTTTTGTGTGTGTGTGGGGTGTGTGTGTGTGTGGTGTGTGTGTGTGTGTGTGTAGGGGCTTTTATGTGGTGTGTGTGTGTGTGTGTGCGTGTGTGTGTTTTGTGTGTGTGTGTGGGTTTTGGGGGGGGTGTGTTTTTGTGGGTGTGTGGGTGGGGGTGTGTGTGTTTGTGTGTGTGTGTGTGTGTGCTTTGTGTTAGAATTAGGGATTTTTTCGTGCTTTTTGTAATATGCGCTTTGGGCTCTCGCGAGGTTTAAAGGGGCTCAATTAAAACTCTTTTTTCATTTCATTACATTTACACACAGTTGCACACACACCACACAAAAAACACACCCCACAAACACACAAAACACACACACAAAACAAAACACACACACGACACACGCACGGGACGCACGCCCGCACGCCGCACGCACACACAAAACCCCCACACACACCACAAACCCCACACCCTACACACCCCCACACAAACACCCCAAAACAAACCCATTTCACACCCCCGCGCACACCCACGCACGCACAGCAAGGAGAGGCAGGGCAAAAAAGTCAGACAGGCGGGGGATAGGGACAAAAAAAAAAGACGGGCAGGGCAGACAGACAGACAAAAACCGACAAAAATCCAATTCGTTTTAAAGGACTGGAAGAGTTCACAGCCCAAATCAAGTTTCCCAAAGTAAAAAGAAAAAGGTGACGGGAAGAGACAAGGTCTAACTCGTTTAACAGAATGGAAAAGCCCCTTTGCACCAAACTTTTTTCCAAAAATAAAAGGGGCATTGCAGGGTGGGTTTAAAATTTTTCAAATTTTACCGTTTCAAAAAAAAAACAAACAACAACGAAAGACAACCCCCCACCACCACCACCCCCCACCACCCCACCCAAAAACAACAAAAAAAACTCATTTTTAGTCCCCACTGGCGTGGAACCCCCAAGAAAGCGTGCCGTTGGGGAAAAACTTAAAAACGTGACATTTTGGGAAGGGACCGACAGAGCGTGACAAGTAAAAGCCCCCCCCTAGAGGTGACCAATTTGGAAAACCCGATAGAGCGTGACAATTGGGGCGCACCGATAGAGCGTGACAATTAGAAGCAACCCATAGGCGTGGGCAATTGGAAGCACGGTTTGAGCGTGGCAATTGGAAGCACCGATTTGGGGCGTGAAAAGTGGAAGCCCGAAAAGAGCGTGGGGAAATTTTGGGAAACCCCCCACGAGCGTTTACAATTGGGAAGCACCGTTTGAGGGGGGGGGTGACATTTGGAATCACCGATAGAGCGTGACAATTTTGGAAAACACCCATAGAGCGTGGGGAAAATGGAAAAACCTGCAAAGCGTGACCGTTTTGGGAAAGCACCCCCAAAGCGGCGGATGAGAACACCCACAAAGCATGACAGTTTTAAAAGCCCCACAAAGGGTAGCTATTGGGAAGCACCCACAGGGAAAGCCCAAAAGTTTTGGGAAAAACCTAAAAGGTGACGCTTGGAAACACAACCCAAAACGTGATGCCGGAAACACCAACCCAAAACATGGGGTTTTGAAACCCGCAAAGCGTGACGCTTTGGGAAAAAAACCCACAAAAACGTGACTGGGGGAAGGCCCCCAAAAAAAAGCGTGGGGTTTTAGAAAAAAACTGCAAAAAGGGGGACGCTTTGGGAAAAACCCCCACAAAAGGGGTGAATGCAGGGAGCACCCAAAAAAGCGTGGTGTTTTAAACACCTGCAAAGCGTTTCAGTGGAAAAAACCCACAAAGGCCCGGGCGGTTGGAAAATGGCCTAAAAGTGTTTACAGTTGGGGAAAAACCTTTAAAGCGCGAGAGCTGGAAAACACCGCAAAGCGTAAACCGTTGGGAAAAACCTAAAATCGTGACAGTTGTAGCTTTTACAAAACGGAAAAGTTTGGGGAAAAAACATACAAAGCGTGACCGTTGGAAGATGTACAAAAGGGGACAGTTGGAAAAAATTTCAAAGCGTTTAAAAAACTGGAAACACCGGGCAAAGCCCTAACAGTTTGAAACACCTAAAAAAGCGTGACAGTTGGAAACCTACAAAACGTGACAGTTGGAAACACCTACAAAGCGTGCAGTTTTGGGAAATACTTACAAAGGGGTGACGGTTTTGGGAAAAACCCAGAAAAAACGTTTACGTTTGGGAAAATTTAAAAGCGTGGGCAGTTCGGAAAAAACCCACAAAGCGTGCAGTTGGAAACACCCAAAAAGCGTGACAGCTGGAAACACCTACCCAAGCGTGACAGTTGGAAAACATCTACAAAGGTGGGAAAATTTAAAGTACCTCAAAATCGTGACAGTTGGAAACACCCACAAATTTGTGACAGTTGGAAACCCCCCTACCCAAAACGTGACAGTTGGAAAAAACATACCAAAACGTGCCAGTTGGAAAAAACCACAAAGGTGACCCGTTGGGGGGAAAACCCCCAAAGCGTGGGCAGTTGGAAGCACCCCCAAAAGGGGGTGACAGTTGGAAATTACCCCCAAAGCGTGACATTTGGGGGGGTTTCTTACAAAACGTTTACGGTTTTAACGACCACAAACGTGGGCAGTTAGAAAACATTACAAAACGGGGAAAAGTTGGAAACGGTCTTCTTTCATGTTCTATGATTGTTGGGGTAAATTTGGTTTTGAAAAAAGTAAAATAATGGACATGCGACCCCCCCCATGTTTCTTTTGGGCTGCCGCGCAGACTAAAAATTTAGAGACCCTGGGTTTTAAAACATATAATTATATGTATATTGTTTGGGGGATTTTAGTTTTTGGTTTTTTGTTGTTATTGGTTTGGGTTTTTGTTTTTTTGTTGCTGTTGTATTTAATCTTAGCTTTCTTCTTCCCTTGTTGTTAATGTTGTTGTTGTTGTTGTTGTTGTTTTCTTTTTTCTTCTTCTTCTTCTTCTTCTTCTTCTCCCTTTTCTTCTTCTTCTTTTTTCTTTTTTTCTTTTCTTTCTTTTCTTTTTTTTTAATTTTTAAAATTTCTCTCCGGCCCCCTTTTAGCAAGGCCCCTCGAGACATTTAAGACATGCTCTGCGCTGGAAACCCCCAGGGCAGGGGGAAAAAACCTAGGGAAATTTATTTGGGAGAGATTTGGGGGGCAGAGAGGTTTGAGACCTAGGGAAACATGGAGGAGACTTGGAGGGCAGACCCTTTGGGAGCCTTTGGAATTCATGGGGGAGAGGGCTTGGGTGGGGGCCCGGAGCCCGGTAGAGAGTAGGAAATTTATGGGGGAGACTTGGAGGCAGAGCGGTAGAGAGTAGGGGAAATTTTGGGCAGAGGGCTTGGGGCAGGAGGTAGGACCCTAGGAATTAAGGAGGAGGGGGACTTGGAGCAGGGGCGGGTTTGAAAAGCTAGGGAAATTAAAGGAGGAGAGATTGGAGGGAGAGCGGGTTTTGAGATTTGGGGCACCTGGAGGAAATTTGGAAAAAAGGGCCCGCCCAGGACCCGGGCGCCCCCTGGCCCGGGTTGTTGTTGATGGCCTTTGCTCCAGTGGGGCTGATGGTTGTACGTATAACATCCTCTTTCATGAGAGGGGGTTCACAAGAAATCGGGTAAAAATTTCCCCATTGCAAAAACCCAGGGGACGCAAAACAGCTCAGACACGGAAGAAAAACATTTCCATTAGCCATCGGGTATGATGAAGATAATGATGATTGTGTTTGTGTGTGTGGTGTGTGTGTGTGTGTTTTGGGGTTGTGTGTGGTGTTGTTGTGTGTATGTGGGGTGGTGTGTGTGTGGGGTGTGTGTGTGTGGTGTGTGGTGTGTTGTATGTAGGGGGTGTTGTCGTCCCTGGCGTGTCGTCGTTTGTCGTCGTCGTCGTTTGTTCCCAAATAGTTGGGAGTTGTATACTGTTTCAAAAAAGAAAGCAACAAATAATATTTTGGAATAAGATGCCCAAAATTTTTCCTATTCCCAAAAATGAAAGATGTTGAAAATAGCAGATTGATTCCCCGTTTCCTCTGCCATGTCAGTGTACAAGTTCAGGGGCATTTCCCTGCGATAAAAAACGTGCTGGTGGGCTAAAAACAGCGCTGTAAACTTTTCCCAAATGTTTGAGGTTTTTCAGACAGGAAATTCACGGGCCCAAAAAAACCCGGGAATTTCAATTTTTCACAAAAACCTCAAAAAGCAGGGTTTTAAAAAGGGGTTTTGGGTTCATTGAAAAATGAAACCAGAAAAAGAAAAAGGGAAAATGCCAAAAACTGAAAAGCCAACAACGAGGGAAAAAGCGTAGGGCCCGGGTTTCAGGCCGGGGCAGAGTCAAAACGGGTGGTTTCCAGACTTTTAATGTGCCCGAAGCCCCCTTAGTAGGGTTTTAAACCGGTTTGGAACGAAAGGGGTAAAAAGCAAAATCGACCTCGTTCAGGGGCGGCCCAAGGGGGCACAAACCCAAACCAAAACGCTACTTACGTCCGCCATGTTCGGATGTTTTGGGTGTCTCCTCTTCAGCCCGGCCATCCGGCCACGAATTGGGAAGGGGGGCCAAAACCCTACGCAATTCGTTCACATGCTGTTTGGGAAAGGGCTCGAAGCCTATTCCCAGGACCCTTATGACCAGCGTCCCCTCCCCCCAGGCACCCACTTTAATGGTGCATGGGAACATCTTCCCCGGGCTGTTCATCGTGAATGGAGGGCAGGTTTAAATTTAGCAAGAATCACCCTTTCCGGGTGCAAAGCCCTGACCCGAGGAGGGGGTCTATCGCAGAATGAATGGGAAAGGTTATTTCACAGGGAAATGTGGGGATCAGGCCCCCTCCCCCTGGTGGGGAGGGGAAATGGTATGGGGAGCCATCAATTTCCCGGGGCAAAGCCCCCTAGTACTGGTCCGGGGCGATTTAAATGCTCAGGCTACATTGCAGAAATCCTCCAGCCTCCGTTCTTAAACCCTGGCTCCCCTTGGTTCCATGTATGCATAAAAAAAAGCCGGCCACACTCAGCCCAAACTAAAAAAACGCATTTCCTGGCCCCAAACAACGCAACTCCTTCCCGGGCCCCTCTAATCACCGGTTTTTTAAAACCCAATAGAGCCATTTGGGGGATATTTTGGATCCCCGGGTTCCGTGCCCGGTAATCCCCCTACAAATGAACAAGATTTTTCCCCGGGCTTTCAGGGGGGGAGGGGGGCACCATTCCATGCGCGTCATCCGCAGTCTCGCGATCCCTGCCCAGGCGACTTAAGGGTATGCGCACAGGGAGGACACACACGCTACTACGGTTTCGAAAGGTGTGAGCCTTCTGTAATGACTCTTTGGCACTTTTTTTTTTTTAAACGCAAAATCAAATAACCATTATGTTTCAATCCTCCACTTTAACCGTGTTTTGCAGTTACCTAAAATGTACAATGTTTGAAAATAGAAAAGGGGGGTGACCAATTGATGCTTTTTCCTGTTTTTTTTTTTGAACTAAAGAGTAACAGAACTTGTAGTGTATATATGAAAAACTGTATGATCGGGGGGGGGTCATCCTCCGCTCTGTCTCTGTCTCTTTTCCCCTCTCCTCTTCTCTCTCTTCTCTCTCTTCTCTCTCTCTCTCTCTCTTCTCCCCTCTCTCTCCCCTCTCTTCTTCTCTTCTGTATGTGTGTATGTCACTATTTTTGGGGTGTGCGTAAATTGTGTATTGCATCAATCACATTCTAATTCTTTCTCTTTTTCTTTTGATCCTCTTTTCTTCTTCTTCTTCTTCTTCTCTCTTCTTTTTCTTTTCTCTTCTTCTTGCTACACAAACCCCTGTACATAAAAGGTCACACGACTCGGTTTTTGTTTCATTTTGAAAAAAACTAGTCACCGCGGACGAAGGAGAGACCAACACCAAAGAAAACATCTTGTTTTGTTGCCGTATGACCTGTTGTTTTGTTGGGGGGGTTTTTGGGTTGTTGTTGGGTTTTGTTTTGTTGTCGATGAATGAGATATGAGAGATGATATGATGAGATGATGATGAAAAGAAAAAAGAAGAAGATGTGATGTGATGATGATGAGAGGTGATGATGATGATAGAGATGATGCCGCAGAAATGGAACGCTTTGACCAGCCCCCGTGCGAAACAAAATAGGTTTGAAGCCATTTCCCCCATCATGCCCGCACATTCACTCAATACGAGATGTCTGCAAAGGAATTGGGTGTCGCTCTGGGGGTTTATCATCACATCAAAAGAATTTTGGAAGCTTTCCCGCCTAATTAGTGACGTATACACAATCCACGAACTGTCTAACATTTGATGGGGGAAAGCACAAAAGGATGGAACTAAACTCCATTTATCAGACTCACTCGTTTCCTCCGCAAATTTAGAAGAAAGAAGCCCTGTTGGGAAGCTTTTCGCCCCTTTTATTGTGGGCTTAAGGGTTTTTTTCCTTTCAGTTTTACCAAACGACAAGAAAAGCAGCCAGGTAGTAAAAATTTTAGGGAAAAAAACTGTCAGCTATCTTAAAGTATTCCTTTTGACACAGAAGTCTGCTTGGGATTTTTGTTTTTTTTTTAAATCGAGAATGCTTCCTAGTTTTAGACTCAAATTTCACGGGTCAGCACACAGGATCAGCACACCTCGGGGTTTTTAAAGACGTAAAAGTAAAACTCTGTGCTAAAAATATATTTCGAACTAAGGTTGGTAGGCTTTGTGTTTCTGAAAACTACAAAGTTGTTTGTGAGTGTGACTCTGTGGTGTGTGTTGTGTGTTTTTGGGGTTTTTTGTGGTGTGTGGTGTGTGTGTGTGTTGTGTGTGTGCATCAACAGAGTTTAGTGTTTTTGAAAAGTTAAGTGCATGAGATCTCCCCTCCTCTCTCTCTCTCTTTCCCCCCCTCTCCCCTCCCTCTCTCTCTCTTTTTCCCCTTTTCTCTCTCTTCTCTCTCTTTTTTGGGTGGGGGTGTGTGTGTTGTGTGGTGCGTGCGTGTAGTTGTTGTTGGCGTGCGTGCGGGGCGTGGTGCTGCGTGCGTGCTGCGGGGGTGGGTGGTGTGGGGGTGTGTGTGTGTGTGTGTGTGTTGGGGTGTGTTGCATTTCGCTTATTTGCATTTTCTATTTCTTTTTACCTCTCATCTTTTTCTTCTTTTTCTTCTTCTTCTTCTTTCTTTTACTTTTTTTCTGTTTTCTTTTAAACTGTGTATATATTTTTAAACTCCTGACCAAATTTTAAAAAAGGGGTTACAAGTACTCGGCATGACATGTAGCACAAACAGTGGGCGAAGTGATTTTTAAAACACCAAAAAAAACTTTTTGCTAGTGGGAAAGTGTGGTGTTGTTTTTTGTTTTGTTGTTTGCGATTTGTTTTTGTTGTTGTTTGATGATGATGATGTGATGATTTAGAAAATGAGAAAGATGCTGACCCCCCGCATAATAATGACTACTATGACCAGCGTTTGTCATAACAAGAAAATGTTTTTTTCAGACCAAGTTCCCAAAAAAACAAAACCCCTTTTCACACAGGGGGAAAGAGTCGCAAAAGGGAAAATGTGGATCTATGGTTTGTCTTAAAAATCCAAAAGGAGCCTGGAAATATTCCCTAAAAAAAATGATCTACACAATCCAAGAACTGTCAGACATGTTGATATGGAAGGGATAAGGCTGGAAAAAACTCCATTTAGCAGGCTCACTCGTTTTTTTTCCAGAAAGAAGAAAGAAGACGCTGTTGGGGAAACTTTCGTAATGCATTTTGGGGGGAAAAATGGTCTCATTTAAAGTATTTTTTGAACCCCGAAAAATAATATTAAAAGGGAACTTTTTTTTTTAAAGACAAAAAAGTTGGCCATTCAAAAGGTTTACCTAAAGAAGAAATATTATTTTGAAAAAAGGGCCTTTTTTTCAAAAGGGGTGTGTGTGTGGGGGGGGGGGGGGGGGGGGGGGGGGGGGGGGGGGGGGGGGAAGGGGGGGATCAGTGGGAGAATGTTTTCATTGTTTCACCCTGTAGGAATTCAAAAGCCCTGCCGCTCTTTTTCCGGGTATAAGCAATTTTTGTTTTTATATTCAAGAACGTGCAATTTTTGGATTGGGGAATTTTAAAATAAAGCACCAATGGTTTAAGCTTGAATAAAAAAAAATCGGGAAAAAGCCCATTTTCTTTTTTTTATTTTTACATTTATGTAATATACGTTAAAAAAAAAATCACTAATTTTTCTTTTTCATATTTTAAAAATGCAGTTGTATACACGGCGGGTTTGCTTGTGAGACGAAGTCACTTCTCCCCTTAATTAACCCCTTCTTCACC
>JAFLJL010001774.1:0-30767 GCA_018398815.1 Conus ventricosus | reverse complement strand
CAAAGGGGGGAACCCCCCAAAAGTCCAAAAAAAATCCATAAAAAAATCCGGCGTTGGGGGGGAGAAAAGTTCAAAACCCTTAGCTTTCCCCCAATGAAAAAAACGGGGCCCTATACGGGAAAATTTTGGCCTGCCGAAGGGAAAAGGGGGAAAAAAATGTTCTGGAATGCGAAGGCACGACCCCTTTTCAGGGGTTTTTGTTGTGTAGGACTTTATTGTATCGAGGCGGGATGCAAATTTGCTCCCGCTTATTGCATTGTGGCCCGTATGTTTTGTTTTAAAGGAACGTTCAAAAGGGCTGTAACAGGTAGCTGCGGGCAGTATTCCTTGACGGGTGTAAGAGCTTCTACCTTGCTCACAAATTGACATTTCCACCGGTTCCCAGGGAAAGATTGTCGGGAAAAATTGGCCGAGATCATGGGTTCGATTCCCACCACAGCCTTTTTTTTTTGGTGACTTTTGCTCTAAACGGCCCCAAATTCAAGAATTCGTTTGCTAGGGGTTTTCAGCGGGGAAGAGGGGACCAAAAACGAGCTTCAGCATTTAAATGGTTGCTCTTGGGGACCAAATTTTCCGCCAACACTGCAGGTCCCTATTTTTTAAGCCGGGCCCAAAGCTGGGGTTTTTATGAAAGTAAGCAAAGTGTTACAGCCCTGAAAAGCACTTAAGACCACAAGGGAATCGTGAATCTTCATGATCACCACCTATCTCGGCATTAAAAAAAAAAAGCTCCTTGCCTGTTCATGCCCGCCCTCAGTTTCAGTTGCCTCTCGAGCTAGGGCCCCGATTTGTACTGTCGGTCACGTTTGAAAATTGTGGCGCTGTGTTGGAGGGCCGGGGGATGCCCTCCTGAGGGACAGTTTACTGGAAATTATTGTATCAATTGGTGATTAAGTGGGTTGTTTGCGTATGTTGAATCAAACAGGCCCACTGCCACCCCCCCAAAGTGACTCTCAGAAGTGCATGTTCCTCTGGGGGGTTGGTTTGGATTGATAATGACTGCACCTGTGGTTGGGTCCCGGGGCTGTGGCGGGCAACCCGAGGGGGTGATGTTGGGTGTTGGAACAAGGGGGTGTGAAATGCCTTGGGGGTGGCACAAAAGATATCAAACACATACAAAAAAATTTTTCCATTTACACTTCCTCGTTTCATGCTGACACCCCGAAATGCCCGCTCTACTCTGTATACCAAATATGTGGAAGGGGAAGGATGGGTTTGAGGAAGCAGACGTAGGTGTGTTGGGCTGTGGGGGGAAAAAACTTCTGGAAAGAAAAAAACTGTGTGCATGGGATTTCAACTGGAAGCCAAGGCTGGACAGCAAAGTGAAAAATTTTTTTTTACATAATCAGTGATAATGTTAAATCTGTCAAATAGTTTTTTGAGACCCAATGTATGCCCTGTTCCGAAATTTTATTCGTTTAGGGATAGTTCAAGCATACATTTTTAAACTGTGGTATATGAACATATTTTTTTGGATTTTCCATAGTCCCAAGCCATTTAAACAAACACAAAAGCCCTTTCCCCCAAATTTTCAATCAAATTTCGGGGAACAATACAGCCTGCACTCACAACTATTTTTTTAGCGCATCCGATGCCCCCCCAAGTCTTCGCACCATAAATTTTTTTTTTTCTCTGTGTTGACAAAGTAAAAACATGATGCACCCCTTCCCTGACCATCTGTCGTATCCCCGCCAAAGCAATGACCCAGTGACCCTTTTGGCTTCTGTTTTGTGTGCTTCTGTAGTTTAAACCCGAAAAATAACCCGGGTGCGAGGGGGTTGTACACCAGGCACAGGTGACGTAACCCGCAAACCCGTCACTCAATTTTCATCTACAATTATCAACTTATAGAGAAGGGAGGGAAGAGGAAAAGGGGCCCACACACGAACAGACAAAAAAGAAGGATGGAGACAAAGCAAAGAAAAGAAAGACAAACAGAGAATCTGCCCAAAGAAATTTTTTAGAAAACCCGCAGGAAGAATCTTTGAATTTTAAAAAAGAAATATATAATCTCAAGAAAGTCTATCCTTTAAAACAGAAAATCTTCCTGATTACCCCAATACAAAATTTGTTCTGCTTGTGATGTTTTTGAACTATCAAAAATGCAAAGAGATTTTAAAAAAAAATAAAAAAAAAAAGAAAAGAAATAATGCCCGAAGGAGAAAAAAAACACACAAGGAAAACGAAAAGACAGGGAAAAAACAACCCCTCCCCTTCCCTCCCCCCTCCTCCACCCTTTTTCCCCCCCCCCCTTCCTCCAATTCTCAAGAAGAAAAAAGAAAGACTGCACATAAATCAACAAAGCTGTACTGTCTGATCCCACAAAACAATGTTCCCATCCAACCAGCCGCCGTGGTAAAATGGTTCGCATCACAGACTAACAGCTGGGAAGTCATGGGTTCAATTCCCATCAGAGCCATGTGGGATTTTTCTTCACAGACCTGCTCCTATCCAGAGTTTAGTTTGCTACAGGCTCAACTGGGAAGACTGGGACCACACAGTTGAGTTTCATCTACTAAACTGATACATCTGAGAGTGTTGCTCAAATTTCCTGCCTGACCAATACTGCAGGTGTCTGTATCTCTTGGGCCTGGGATATGTTATGGAAGTATGGGCAGAGTACAGCCCTGTCATGCAGTCTCAGACCAGATGGAATCTGTAGTGTAGCATCATCTTCATCATCCTAATTGTCATCAATCAGCATTTTTTAAAAAGTCAAATTCTATGCTTCTTCATGCCTTGCTCTCATGACGACCTCAGTTTTGATTTCCTCTCCATGTCTTTGACCTTGGTTTGATTCCGTCGGGTCACTAGTATCGGAAAGTTCACGGGGACTGTCACTGGACGGATGTGGTGGCACCCCCAAGAGGAAGAACTCTCACGCCGGCTCTGCGATTTGGCAATTATTGGTCGTCACTCAGGGGCTTAGTAGGTGGTGTACTGCATATGTTGGATCAGAACAGGCACCACTGAACACCACCAATGTGACTCGTCAGCAGTGCAGCGTCTCCTCAGGTAAGGTTGCCTCTTGAGGACTTGACACTGACTGATCCCTGTGGATTGTGCAGGACGGCCGGGTTGTGGCTGTGGGCAGGGGGTCGGAATGAGCCGCGAGGTGAGGTGAGGTGGCACAGAAGATGGGACAGCACACACACAAACAAAAAAATACGAACAAAAAAACAAAGAAAAAAAAGTTCCATCCAACCTTCATGGTCAGTCCCAGGTCTCTGGCCATGGCCTGGATGTTCTCCAGCTCATGCAGACCCTCCTTGGCCGTGCTGCCCACAGGGTTCGACTGCCGGGTCAGAGGTCGCAGTTTGCTGGACACCACACTCAGCTCGCCTCCGTCTCCAGGTATGCCTTCAGCTGCGACTCTGCAGCAGAGCTCAGGCTGATCTGGTGGTCGGTCAGAGTGGTGCGAATAGTCTCCTCTGTTATGGTCTGGGGAAACACAGAAATTTGTGATGAGGTTAGAATAATATTTGAACAGTGTATCAAAGTAATGCATCTTATAAGCTTTTTTTCTTCTTATACTTTTCAAAACCATAGCTTGATGGGAATCTGAAATTGAAAGTACTGAAGCGCTTGTGTTCAGACATGTTTAATATTCTTATCATTTTATTTTTCAGAATCCAAGAAAAAAGAAACTAGGAAGATGAACAAATGTTTGTCCATAGCAGAACTATGAAAAAAATGGTTTGTCCTAATCTCATTTGTATCAAACACTCTTAATCACTCAGAGATTTTCCTGAAACGGTATTATTACTTTTCTGTTATTTGAATCAATCAATCAAAAAAAAAAAAAAAATCCCAAACAAACAAAAGTTTCCAACACACACACACACACATTATCATCATCATCATTTATTCGATAATGTCCTCAGTTCAATCTCCTCTTCATGCCCATGTCTGTGAGGAGTTTGAGTCACAATTGGTCATTGTCGATATTTTTTATGACTGTCACTGGATGAACAAGGCGACTGTCTCCCTCATTCACCACAATTCTGTTACTTAACCATTAGGCGGCAGCCATAGTAAACCTGTGCATGAGACAGCCGTGCTTTGCACTGCCTGGTTGAAAAATCCTGCCGGGCTCAATCCTCTGTGGTGTCATCAATTACGGCTGCAGGTGGCCATAGTGGAGCCGAGCCGACCCACAATTTTCAATCCGTCATTCCGCCGGTCGTGCAAACGGTCCGTTTCACGGCTCTCCGGGTAAAGGAAAGAACTGCATTCTTGAATTTTCATTGACAAATTGCTCGCTCTCTCTCTCTCTCTCTTTCCCTCTCTCTCTCTCGCAAAGCCTATAGGATGCTGGTCGATCTAGATTCACCTGACAAAAGAAACTGGTCTTTAAATATCTGCTGTAAACTGTTTACGTTAGGATGTGGTTTTGTTTGGACAAATCAAGGTGTAGAAGAAATAACTGCTTTTTTACATGATTCTAGGGAAAGATTAATTTTATGTAGGTGGCGGGAATGGGATTTTTATAAAGATAACGATAGTTGGGCAAGATTGTCAATGGCCATTTTCTGGTCCTTTCTGCCGGGGGGAATCCCCATAAAAACCACGCCCATATGGCGGTCCCTTACAGTCACAATTTTTTGGCCTAAATACTATTGGTACACACGGATTTGGCAGGCACCAATGAACACACCAAACGTTTGGAAATTCGACTTGGAGTTGTCTTCAATGAAATTTGATGGCCCGAGAAATTTGGGTGTGAAGCCCCCCCGGAATGATTGTCCCACCCGGGTCCCCTTTTCCTGACATGGGGAAATGCTCAAAAGTTTCCCCGTCCCTCAAACCCCAAAGGGGCCCCGCGTTAAAAAACTTGTTTTGGGATTTTTGTCTTTTTTTCCTTCCGTAATTAAACCTTCTTCCCTTAAGGGTTTAACGGCCTTTTTGCATCTGACGCTTTTTTTTTTTTTTTTTTTTTTTTTTTTTTTTTTTTTTTTTTTTTTTTTCTTTAAAAATTTTTTTTTTTTTTTTTTTTTTCTTTTTTTTTTTGTTTTCATTTGGTTTTAATTTTTTCCAAAAGAACCCTACGACTCCGCCTGCTTTCCTCCTTCCTTCGTCAGTCTTCTGTTTTTTCTTCCGGGAATGTTGCTTACAAGGGGATCCACCAGATGGTTTTCTGGATTGCGTAAGGGGAAAATCGGTGGCAAGGTAATTCATTTTTAAACCCTGAAGGGTTTTGAAGTCCCGGGGGGACGACGGGTTTTAAAGGCCCCCCGTCGGAAATTTCGTGCTTCCTTTGAGCAGTGGGCAGCCCCAAACAGCCCCCCCCCAAATTGGTGGGATCTTCTAAATTTTTTTTACAGAGGCCCCTGTTTCTTTCTTTGGGTGCCCCATGGACCCTGGAATTTGTTAGTGTGGGGGGGAGATGGTTTTGGGAGGGCTGGTGTTTTGGTGGTTGTGGTTGTGTGGGGGGGGGGGGGGGGGGGCGGAATGCGGCGGGAGATTTTGGCTGGGGTAGGGAACACCAACACCACACCAAACACAAACACCAACAACCACCCCCCACACACAAACAAAAAAACACCCCCCGCCCCACCACACAAACACAACCACCCACACAACCTACAAAAACACCCAACACAAAAACCACCACACACCCCAAAACAAAACCCAGCAAACCCACCGAAAAACACACACCCCCTACACGCCCACACTCTGTAAAAGTAAAGTGGTTCCACCTGATGAGACACGAGCTTGCATGCGGTGGTCAGTTGTGTCAGGGACCCCAGCATTCAACAGCACGCCTCTTTCAGCTTTGGTGTTTCTGCACACCGTGTCCCCGACTTGAAAAAAAAACAACCCGCACTTACTACCTAAACTGGTCAGTTATCCTCCCGTTGCGAAATAATTATAAAAAAACAGGAATTATCCCAAACATGAACAAATTTTTCCCTGACCTTCATTCCGAACATCCTTGCCTCTAGAAAAGTGGGGTTTGTATGAATAATCAGATTTAAACGAGGGCTGTTCCTCAATATAAATTTTTTGGGGGAAAAAATCCAAAATGGAAAAAAATTCCACCCATTAGTGCAAAATCGCCCTTGCTTTGATTGAAAACGATTTCCCAGCGAAGCTTTTAAAAACATAAAATTTAAAACCCCCTTCCACCACCCGGGAAAAATTTTCACCAAATTCGTTTTCCCTTTCCTCTGGCCCAAAAGTCAGGGCCCCAAAAAAGAACTGTGTTAAAACCCCCTGCTGACCTGGGGAGGGGAACTGGTCGTGACCTGCTGCCCCCCCAAATCAGCAGGGGGGCGTAAGCGGGCAGTTCTGGGGTGGTCACGTGTAAAAGGCCACTCCAAAAAAAACCCCCGGGGGGGTGCAGGCTTGAGCCTTCAGCTGCCGGTACACACCTGATTTGTACCGCTTCTGGGTTTTCGATGGAGTTTGTGGCCCCCGTAGCGAGCGAAAGGGAGCGAAAAATCCACAAACATGCGTGGGGGAAAAATTGTTGTGATGGGTTTTAGTCGAGGAAAACACACACATGCGCCAAAACCAGCACACACACATGCGCACACAATGCGCCGCACATGCACCCCCGGCCGCGCACCACACCACAACCCCAACACACACACATGGGGCACAACCCTATCACACACAAAACACTAAACAAGTTAAAAGTGTAGGGCCTAGACTTCGGAAAAAACAAAGAGTAGCACCTCAAACTATACTTTCATTTCAAAATACTGAAACCCCAAATGGAACCATACAAACCAACATTGCAAACTCTGAAACAGACACATTCCCGGAATTCCCCTCAGGTCATGACCAACAAAAGAGGGTTTGATGCATGCCAAGAAGCAAAAAGCCAGCATGTGGGGTGGGAAAAAAAAAAAGACATTTTCTGACAGAGGGCCACATACAACTGTTTTTTAAAAAAAAATTAACAGAGCAACTGTCAAAAGATATGCCGTCCAAACTTGAATACGTTTTTCAAGTGAAATGATTGCAAAGTACCTCAATCCGTTTTGGGAAAATATGTTATGATTGCATGTTTTTGGGAAAAAAAATGTAACAGATCCTACACAGGTACAGATAATTATGGTTTCCCCTTAATTAGGATTTGCCCCTTAGGGTTTGTCAGAAAGTGTTAGTGATGGTTAAAGTTTTGGATTTTTTTTTAAATCTCCGCATTGGGGGTTATGGCCTGGTGAAGCCGGGCAATGCGTGGGTTTTTAAAAGGGGCCGGTCCGACCCGGGGTTCGGTCCTTTTTTGAATGCATGGGGGTGGGCTGCTTGGTGAGAAAGTTCGATTTTGGGTTCATTTGTAGTTATTTCGACTTAGGTTTTAGTGTTTCGAAATGGGAAAAGATTTTGTTTAGGTTCTAATTATTTATTGGCTTGTGCGGCAAAGTTTGTTAGCTGGGCGGCCGCTGTTGCACCCCGGTTTGGGGTTGGTGAATGAAATGTTTAGGAGAGTTGCGTGGGCTAAAGTTCGCAGTTGCGTGTTGTGGTTTCCGGTTGGGTCAGTGTTAGGTTTTGAGCTGGGGCATGAGTCTAAGAATTTTGTAAAAAATGTTCGAGTAATTGGGAGGCATAGGCGTGTAAATTAAATTTGTTTTTGGGGGAACTTGGGAAAGTTTTTTAATTGGTTGGTTAGAGGTTTGGTGAGTTCTAGTTACAGTTTGGGGAAGTAGTTTGTTAGGGAGGTCAGCAGTTTAAAAATAAAGTAATGTTTGGGGTTGGTAATTTAAGTTAATTTGTAAATCTTGTGTGCAAAAATGATTTTTAATTATAAAAGTAAAGTTTAAAGTGGTTTTTGTACAAGAAAAGTTGGAATTGATTTTTTTGAGTCTGTTTAAATTTGATGATAGCGACGTTTTTTGGGGGAATGACTTTTGTTGTTGTCGGGTGGCGAAAGCGCGGGTGGCCTTTTGATGCACACAGTTATTATAAAAGTTGAGCGTTGTGTTTTATTCTCTATTAACAAAAAGTTAAAAAAGGTAAACCGGGGGCCCGTGAATTGGGGACCCCTGCATTTTTCAATTTGTGTTGTTTGCTCGTAGTAGGATGGTCGTAAAAACGTTAAATTTTTGGGGATATGTAGTAACTTTTTCTGTTTTGTTCTCAGAAAAATAGAATATTTTTATTTTTTAAAAGGGGACATGATTGAGCATTGTTGTATGAAATTTATTTTACATTTTTTTTAAATACATTTTTCTTTCCATATTTTTTGTGCCTTGCGACTCCGACCACTGCGAGGGAAACGGGGGAAGGGGGTTTAACGACGATTCTGGGTGAGGCCTGTTGATGTGAGCAGCGTACCAGGCGCAAAACTCCGTACTCTTTTTGGGTGAGCCTTTTGGTTTTATCAAAGTCGGGCTGTCACGACAGGCAATTTGTAATTTTTAAAAGATATTTTAAAAAAATTTTTTGGGTTGACTTATTTTCACTTTAAATTTTGTGTAATTGTAAAATGTAAAAATGTATTCATTGTGTTTAAATGAATTCAGCAGTGTCTTGTATTGTAATTGCTGGGGTTGGAGTCAGCAATAATGGGATTGTAATTGCTGTGAATTGGAGTAAGCATATTATTTTTTTATTTGCTGAAGTTGGGTAAGAAAAATATTTTTGCTTTTGTTAAAATTGGAATCAGAAAAAAAATTTATTTGTCATTGTAAACTGCAAAAAACTTTGGATTAACAGTAAAACCATTGATTTCATTTGCTGGAAATCATAAAAAATCCCTTTTTTTTTTCTTCTTTGTAGTGGGGGCTACTTTGTTCTTTTTAAAAATTGGTTAAAAATTTGTGTACATAAATTTTCTTTATACATTTGTCAATATTTGGTCTCTGTGATTAGTTATTTTTTTTTTCCAAGAGTACCAAATTGTTTAAAATGGGGGGGTTCCTCTTGCCCCGCTAGATCCTCGTGGCTGATTTTGAAAGAAAAGCAAATTTTGTTGGGGTTGTCCAAGTAGCGAAAAAAAAAGCTTTCGTAAAGGGCCCTGGTACAGGCAGAGCAAGGCTAAAGAAAACTATAAAAATTTTAAAAATCAAAAAAATTTAAATAATCCAAAAACTTTTACCCAAAATTTTTTTTTAAAAAAAAAATAAAAATTTTTTCCCACAAATTTAAAAATTTTACAAAAAAAAAAAATTTTAAAAAAATAGAGAAAAAGAATTGGGGTTCAAAATAAAAGGGGAAAACAGGAATTTGAATTGAAGGAAAATAAAAAAAGGGAAGAGTTTAGATTGAAGAAGAGAAATAGAATTAAAGAAAGAAAATTGGAGTTGGGGAAATCTAAAAAACAAAAAAGAAAAATATCTAAAGATAAAAAAAGTGAAGCTTTGTCAAGCTCGTACCCGTCCAATTTTCCCTTATTTGATGACAGACAAGAGATTTAAAAGTTACCGTTCAGATTGAACGCATGCAAAATCTGTGGATGGAAAACGGATGTTGGGAACAATTTTTTTGGATGTTTGAGGGAAAGGCTTTGACGATTATTTGAGCTGTTTCCTTACCAATAGAAGTTCAAAGGTTGAGTGAGCTTTTTTGGGGAGCGCTTTCAGTGTAAAAAGGAAGGGGTTTTTGGAAATTCCCGCACTGTTAAAGCCAGAAAAAAAGTGAGACCTTCCTTTTTTTTTTTATAAGTTGCACCGCTTTTTCGCAGGGTAGACTTGTCGGGGTTTTAAAAAATCATTTGAAGGTCTTTTTGATTTGTTGATCACTGAACAATTTCTGTCGTCATGTTGGGCAAAGTTGGTAGCCTTTTTGAAGGAAAGGGTTTTTTTCAAATGTGAAAGATTTGGTTGGGGGCCCTGAAAGGACGGAAGTAATAAGGTAAAAACCTTGGGACTGGGGGAAAAAGTTCACCATTTTGCACCGCTTCTGTGTAGGGAATCACCAACCAATGGTGATTCCAGATTTCTAGGGGAGGTATGGGGGTTACCGTGGCTACGGGGGGGTCCCCAAGAAATTTTATTTTTCAAATACCAGAGGGTAGGAAACAATTTTCATGTTGAGGACAGGAAAGAACCAGACCCCCCCCCCATTTGAAACACAACAAATGTCCAACCAACAAGTCCAAAGAAAGGAAAACATGCAATGGGGGGTGACAGTAGCCCTTTCTGAAAGACTGTGCCCAAAAACCAATGCTGAAATCACAGTGGGCTCCAGGGTTGTCTGTAAAACATGGCTTCCCCGAGAAAATTCAAATGTCGGGTACAGTAAAATGGGGGGAAAGCTCTGTCATGTGGTTCGTGCATCAGTAGGGTCAGAAAATTTTAGTTTCAAAAAAACGTATTGGATGAAACAATCTCCTGTACTTTTTTATGGTGAATGTTGATTTTCCTGTGGCAGAGAAAATTTGTTTTCCTATTTTTTCCCGGCAGTGTCAAAGCTTGTGTTGTTGAAAAACCCTTTTGTGTGTGTGTGATTTTGGGTAAAATACTGGTTGAAATTTTGTTGTGTTAAATTTTGCAAATGCTGTCCAACGAAGCACAAAAAAAGAAACTGAAAAACCCTTTTCCGACCTTTGTTACTGCCAAATTTCCCCCAAATTGGACGTTTAAACCCGGGACAAGTGACCGATTTACAAAAAGGTGACGCTTTTGGAAATCAGTTCCAAAAAGTCGGAAACCCCCGGGAAAGAAAAAGGGATAGTGTTTTGTGGTCAGGTTTGGCTTTTTTTTACCGCTCAGGGATAGGTCCCGGCAGAAGGAGGTGCTGGAATTGTGGTCCCCAAGAGTTGCGACCGTCTGTCCCTTGGCGCTATTACGGGTGTTGGGTGGGCATATGGGCCCGCAACGTCTACAAAAGAATTGTCCCGTTTTTTTTTTGGGCCAGGATTCACAGGGGATTTTGGAATCTGCAGGGGCTGTGATATTTCAGAAGACCTTTCCAAAAGGGAAGGTAAGCCCAGCCCTTTGCAATCGTTCCCTTTATGAACCATTTCGAGAGTGTGGTGGTATTGTCGGGCCCGCCTTTTTCTCTTAGGTTGCCGTCATTCTCACATGTGTAGAAATGGCAAGAGTACCGGGGCAGTTCCCCTCAAGACCATTACGACTGAAGCAGTACGAAAGCTTTGTTTTTGATTTCTGTCGCACTGGGGTTCCCCCTGAAATTTTTTCAACCAGGGGACCAAATTCCCCTCAGTGGGGTGAGGAATTTTTGAGTTGTTTGTGTCTCGCAATTATTCCATCCTTACCCTCCCGCCCCAAAGGGTTTGTGGGAAAGATTTAATGGCACCTGAAACCATGCAAGGAAAAATTTATGTGGACAAAACCAAAAAATTGGGATCGTTCCTACCAGGTGCGTTTTTGCGTACAGGGGATTTCCCCAAGAAACCACAGGTTTTTCTCCTTCCATTTATTGTATGGCAAATACCCCCGGGGGCCCACCAACTCTTTATGAATCATGGACAGGTGATAAAACCCAAAAACAGTGAACCAATAAAGTTTTGTCAAAAATAAGCCACTTTACTACATTTGCTTAGCACAAAGTCGGTGCGGATGTGGTCGTAGACACAAAAGTATAAATTCGAAGGGAAGTGACAGAAAATTTTTCAATTGGTGATCAGGGGTTGTTTTGCTCCCATGACACAAAAAAAGGGGGTTGAAATGGAAGGGGGCCCTTTGTTGTACTCAGGAAAATGTAATGTTACTTATTGCATGAATGGGGGACATAAAATTGTTTACATCAAATTTTGGAGAGTACAAAAGGGGAAAAATGAGGTGGTACTTGCGTCAGTGTCGGTTCCTTTTGTGTGAAAAAGAAGGTGTACCCGAGAATCTTCCAAAAATGTCTATACAACAGTTCCCACGTGCAAACTTGGGTTTTGAAAGGGTCAAATATGATGTTCCTTGCCAAAGGACAAAAGGCTACAAAAATTTAACTGGGCAGGAAAAAAACTCTGAATGCTTAGATGTACCAGGCCAGATTTTTTGCGAAAATCGCTTTTTGCTCACAGTATCCAAACCTGTGAATGTTCGGCGTATTCTTTTTTTCGGTTGAGATGGCAAAAAAGAAATTGATAAAAAGTTACAAATGGATACTAGAACCCTCTTTTCCCTTTTTTACACCAGTCTTCTGTTGGAAGGTGGTAAGTGCGTTTTGATTTTCATGCGAGAAATCCAAGGTGCCAGTTTGGTTTAACCAATTTCCCGATGTGGGGCTTTCATTTTTCAAAAAAAAAAGTGGGTTTACCAAAAAAATTTATTGACCAAAGGGTTTGGGGATTTAAAATGGCGAGGGGGATGGGAGAAAACCGCTTTTGTACTCCACGGGCTTTTTTCAATTCAAGCGCATGCCTTTTTGGGTTTTCCACAGCCCCAAGCACTTTTTCACGCAGATAGGGAAAATTTCATTTTAGAATTCGATGCGTTTTAATTTCTTCGACACATTTTGGGGCTCTGTGTGGACACCCACTTATCTATTGACCTTTGTTGAGGAGTTGTCTTTTCTTGGACTTGCTCGGCTAGTAAGTTTGAAGTTGGCTATCAGAAGATTTCCTTCGGGCATGTCTCGGGGGCAATGAGATGTCACCAACCCAAAAGGTTTCAAAAAGTTTTGTCAGCAGGTACCAAGGACAAAAAGAAAGTTCGTTCTTTTTTTGGGCTGGAGGTTTTTTTGGGTCATACCGACTTCTCAAGCAAGTGGCACCTTTTGGGGGATTTGACAAAGAGAAGGGGTCCAAGCAAGGTGAAGGGGTCACCGCTTGTCCGCGTTTGAACGTGAAAATGGTATTACCAAAAGTCCTGTCGTGGCTTGCCGGATTTGACAGCCCTTTTTGTGCCATGAGCTTACGGGGGGCTAGGGCGGTTTTGCTGCAGTCCGGGGGGGGGCAAGTGCCCCCAAACCTATACGAAGCAGGGTCCCGGACAGAGGACAAGGGACTCAACTATTGGGGGAGTGTGGTTTCTGGGGGGTGGGAAATTCCGGCTTATCGTTTGGGTTTTTTCTTCATTGTGGGAGGGTCCCAAACCCCTTTCATTTGGGGAAAACGCAAACCCAAAAAATGCGCGTGTTTTCGCTGGGGTCTTGGGATGCAAGTTATTTATTTTTAAAATTTTGCCAATCCCGGGGCAAATAATTTGAAGGGGGTTTGCTGTCTGGGGGAGTGAGGGTCATGGGTGTATGCTTGTTTTTTCTACTTAACTTGTTAGTTGGAGAGCTGTTTTTTTGCTGGAGTGGATTTTTGGGAGGAACAATGTGATGAAAAGACGTGTCATCCTTCGCTGCACTCCGTAGCTGTCACCATCGCAAATTCAAGTTTTTTTACGTTGGTCCCCTTTTTCAAGGCCAAAACCAACGTTTACATGATCGTCGTTTCCGGGGAAGTAAACTTTTCAAAACACAATGAACTTTCAAATAGTGAAAAACACTTAAACCTTTGGAATGAAAAAAATTTTCAATCACGTTGTGACCGGGGGGCAAAGACGTGGAAAGACAATATGCTAAGGATGGAAAATTTGCAGTAGAATTTTATTTTTTTGTTTTTTTTATAAACATATTTTTTTAGATAGGGAACCCCGGGGCCTTCGGTCGTTTTGGGAGTTATGCAAAATCTGGGGGTAACCTATGACGGGGGGCATAGGAGTTTGAATATGTGGTATTCGAGTTTCTTTTTTGTATCCATGTCCTGTGACAGGGGGCTGGACTAAAGTTAATTCTGACGAAATTTTCATTAAAATAGAGTAATGGAAAATCTTAAAAGGGATTGAGATTTGCAGTCGGGGGGGTGTCAATTTTGATGGGTACTCAATTAACCTTGGTGGGTTTTTTTGAAGCTCTTAAACAGGGGATTTTCCCTAAAAAAGGATAAAAACACCTAGTTTCGAGCCATCTTTAGAAGACTTTCCCCTCGGTCGTGGTTTTTTCTTAAAAAAAAAAAAAATATTTTAGTTTTTTTTTTTTTCCCCCCCGGGGGGGGGTGTGTCAGAAAGTGTTAGGATAGTGTTAAAAATTTTTGGGTTTTTTTTAATTCCGCATTGTGGGGGTTGCCTTGGTGAAGCCCAGCAATGCGTAGGAAAATAAGGCGTGCCCCCCCCGGGTTGGTCCTTTTTTAATGCATTTGGGGGTGTGGGTGCTTGGGAGTAAAGTTCGGATTTTTGGCTTTAGTTGTAGTTTATTCGACTTAGAGATTTAAGAGTTTCGAAATAGGAAAAAAGAGTTTGTTAGTTCTAATATATTTATTCCGGGTTGTGCAGGCATGTTTTTTAGTGGGGGCCGCTGTTTCACACCGGTTTGGTGAGTGAACTGTAAAATTTTGGAGAGCTTTTCGTGTGGTGAATTCGCGTTTCTTTTGTGGTTTCCGTGTTGAGTGAGTGTTAGGTTTTGAGCGTGGGGCTGAAATCTAAGAATGTTGTAAGAATGTTAGTAATTGGGAGAGCATAGGGGTAAATTAAATTTTTTTTGTTGGGAACTTGGGAATTTTTTAAATTTGGGTTGGTTAGAGGTTAGGGGTGGTTCTAGTTCAGTTAGGGGAAGTAGTTTGTTAGGGGGTCGCTAGTTTGAATAAAAATAATGTTTAGGGTTTGGGTTATTTAAGTTAATTTGTGTACTTGTTGCAAAAAAAGTATTTAAATTTTTGAATGTGAAATTTAAGTGGTTTTTGTACAAGTAAAGTTGGAATTGTATTTCTTTGAGCGTTATAAAAGTTGGGTGTTTTTGACGACTGTTTGGGGGAAGTGAGCTAATTTTGTTGTCGGTGTGGCGAAAAACCGAGAGTGAGCCTATGTGACACCAGTATTATAAAAAAATCGTGAGCTGTTGTGTTTTTATTCTCTATTAAAAAAACGAGAAAAAAACAAGGAAAACGGTCGTGACGGGTTCCGAAACTACAGTATGGTCTTGGCCTCTCGCCGAAATGACTCCCAACACCCCACTGCAAAGTTTCCCTTTTGTGGCAAGTTTAATTTTTTACCCTTTAAACACCGCACACGAACAGTCCCCCCCCCTAGGCGCCGGGCGGTTGCAACCCCCCACTTTTGCCAGGAAGCGGCAATTTTTCTCATGGATCGTACTGCTTGGCCGAGGATCAGCTGGCGTGGAAATCTGACACCCCTCAATTTGAACACCTCTCCACTCCCCCTTGGCCAGCTCTTGAAGCATCATGGACTTGTATTTGCCAACAGAACATCTAACAATCCCATTCCCCGCATCAAAAACTTGGTTTTAAACAGGAAAGGAAAAAAACAATAAGATTTTAGGGGAGAGGAGAGGGAGAGGGGGAGGAGGAAGGACAGAGAGGAGGAAAAAATATTTTGGATTTAAAACATGAATGACGAAAAAATGCTTGAATTTCCCAGTTTGTTCAACGTTTTCCCTATAAACATTATATAATGAAACTTTTATCAACATCGGGGTATGAATAAACAAAATGTAAAATATGTTTTGAAAAAATTTCTGATGAATAAATTTGTTGTAGTTCCTTACCTGGACAATTAAAAAAAAAGGCGATTACAACAAAAAAAGGGGTTTTGGAAAAGGTAAACTTTTTTTTGGGGAAAAACCAGTAAAGCAAAAAATCAAAAAGAAATTAAATGTTTTGGAGTGTCTATTTTTATTTTTGTATGAATAAAAAACAACAAGCTTGGACAAATTCTGTCACACAAACAAAGGTTATACCGCCCGCTGGTTTAAGACGCAGCAGGGGAAAGACAATCCTCCTCACGACAGACACTCTTACCTTTGTCTTGACCTGTCCGTTTTCGTCATGTCCTAGCAGTTGGGATTGCAGCTGAAAAAGGGTCGGTCGGCGGGCCGTTCGGGGGCCCCCTCCTCTGCTGGTTAAACTCCGCCGCCCCTGACCCCCCGGAAAGGGGGGCCCCGAAAGGGTCCTTGGGCTGGGTGCAGGCCCGGGGGGTTTGGGTTTGCTTGTGAGGGCTCGGGGGAAACCCCCCTTTTTGGGGTTGGGGAAAAATTTCCCCCTGCGGGGGGGGTCCCCCAGAGGTCCCAGGTTTTTCCCTTTCGAAGAAAATTCCAAAGGGAAAAACCCCCCTTTTTAAAAGAAAAATTTTTTTTTATTTTAAAAAAAACTTTAAAAAAAGTAAAATTTTTTTGAAATTTTTAAAAGGGCCTAGAAAAAAGCTAAAATTTTTTGAAAGTATAAAAAGGAAAAAAAACTAAAACAAAAAATTTTTTTTTTTATTTAAAACAGGTTTTACAAAAAAAATTTTTACAAAAACCTTAAAATTTTTTTTTTTTTTTTCTTTTTTTTCCCCCCAAAATTTTAACAAAAAAAAAAAATTTTTTTTTTTTTTTTTTTTTTTTTTTTTTTGGGTTTTTTTTTGGGTTTAAATTTTTTTCCGTTTGGGTTTTTTTTAAAAAAAACGACATTTAGGCGTTAAAGGGGTTTCAAGACACGGAAAAACAAACAAGGGTCAGTACTGTTTTCACAAAACACACCACACCCCAAACCCCTCCCCAGCCTTCCAAAAAAACCAAACCCCTTAACAAGCACCCACCTTTAAATTAAAGGATTGCACACCAAACCAAAATTTTTGGTCAGGAAAAAAATGCCCCTCAAAACGGGTTTTTGGGGAAAAATTTCCCCCCCTCCTACAGGGAGCTTATCCGGGCCCAAAAAATATCTTTCCCCTTTTTTTTTTCTAAATTTTTTTTCTTTTTCTTTTGCCCTTTCCCCCAACTGGGGCTTCCTCCAAAACCCCACCCACCTGGGATGCATGTACCTGAAAACCTTTATTGAAAAGAAAGTTTTTTACATTACGAAAAAACTTCTATCGTAAAAACATTTCATGATAATAATTAGAACAGAAACAAATGCTGGAAACCTTGAAGAAGTCATAACAAATCCTGAGACAGAAAGTTTACATCGTTGTATAAGTCATGAAGATACAGAAATGAATTTATACATATCACAATTCAAAATGGGTTGGTTTTTTTGTTTCGTCTTTTTCGTTTCTAGCTTTTTATTCCGGTAATCTAAAGACAGTAGGTAACACGTAATAGACATGAACAATGATGCTGCTGTCTTGACTTGTTCATCGGTGCAGTTAGCGGACAATGGAGGAAGGCTTGGTGGTGAAATGTCTCTCCAAGTACCACAGTGAAATTACATAACCCATCAAACTGACATGAATTACAGGATCTGTAACATGCGTGTAGTACACAGACACAGGCACACCACACACACACAAAGGCGTGCATGTTCACATGCATTCTCACACACACACACACACCACTCGAACACGCACGCACGAGCGCTTGCACGAAAAAAACACATGGACGCCACATGTACACACGCACACACACAACATTGATATAGGTGTACAGGAGTTCAGCCACTACCAGATCTGCATATTAGTCTGGAAGATCAGGAAAATCTGCTCCACCTACATCCAACAGGAGCTGCAGGGCCTTCAATTCGCAGCCCTCCTACAGTGAAGTAAGTTTACTTATCACTGGACTCAACAACAATGCAGCTCTCTTGCATACATTGTCTTTGCTTGTAGACTAATTCATAGCTGAGCTGTCTTTTCTCACATTTGCATCATTCTCCACTGATCCCACACTGGTCAATCTGGGCCTCCAGACACACACACCTGGTCAATCTGGGCCTTCAGACAACACACACCCGGTCAATCTGGGCCTTCCAGACAACACACACCTGGTCAGTCTGGGCCTTCCAGACAACACACACCTCATCAAACTGGGCCCTCCAGACGACACACACCTGGTCAATCTGGGCCTTCCAGACAACACACACGTGGTCAATCTGGGCTTCCAGACAAACACACACCTGGTCAGTCTGGCCTTCCAGACAACACACACCTCATCAAATGGGCCCCCCAGACACACACTGGTCAATCTGGGCCTTCCAGACAACACACAACTGGTCAATCTGAGCCTTCCAGACAACACACCTCATCAAACTGGGCCTCCAGACAACACACACCTGGTCAAACTGGGCCCTCCAGAAAACATACCTGGTCAATCTGGGCCTTCCAGACAACACACACCCCATCAAACTGGGCCCTCCAGAAACACACCTGGTCAAATTGGGCCCTCCAGACAACACCATCAATTTGGGCCCTCCAGACAACACCTGGTCGAACTGGACCCCCCCCCCCCCTCAGACAACACACCTGGTCAAACCAGGCCCTCAAGACAACACTCATCAATTTGGGCCCTCCAGACAACACCACCTGTCAAACTGGACCCCCCCCCCCCCCAGACAACACACCTGGTCACCACCACCATCTCATTGGCCTCCAGACAACACTGCAAACTACCCCCCCTCCCCCCCCAGACACACACTGGTCAAACCGGGCCCTCCAGACAACACACCTGGTCAAATCGAACCCTCCAGACAACCACACCTGGTTAGACTGGGCCCTCCAGACAACACACACCTGATCAAACCGTGCCCTCCAGACAACACAGCTGGTCAAACTGGGCTCTCCAGACAACACACCTGGTCAAACTGGGCCTTCAGAAAAAACACACTAGTAAAACCAGGCTCTCCAGACACACAACCTGGTCAAACCAGGCTCTCCACCAAAACACGCCTGGTCAAACCAGGTTCTCCAGACAACACACCTGGTCAAGCCAGGTTCTCCAGACATGCACTGGTCAAGCCAGGTTCTCCAGACAACGCACTGGTCAAGCCAGGTTCTCCAGACAACACACTGGTCAAACCAGGTTCTCCAGACAATGCACCTGGTCAAACCAGGTTCTCCAGACAACACACACCTGGTCAAACAGGTTCTCAGACAACACACTCTGGTCAAACCAGGTTCTCTCAGACACACACCCCTGGTCAAGCAGGTTCTCCAGAAAACACACCTGGTCAAACCAGGTTCTCCAGACAATGCACCTGGTCAAACCAGGTTCTCCAGACAACACACCTGGTCAAGCAGGTTCTCCAGACAACGCACCTGGTCCAAACCAGGTTCTCCAGACAATGCACCTGGTCAAACCAGGTTCTCCAGACAACACACCTGGTCAACCAGGTTCTCCAGACAACACACCTGGTCAAGCCAGGTTCTCCAGAAAAACACCTGGTCAAACCAGGTTCTCCAGACAATGCACCTGGTCAAGCCAGGCTCTCCAGACAATGCACCTGGTCAAGCCAGGCTCTCCAGAATATGCACCTGGTCAAACCAGGTTCTGCAGACAACACACTGGTCAAACCAGGTTCTCCAGACAACGCACTTGGTCAAACAGGCTCTACAGAAAACACACCTGGTCAAACAAGGCTCTCCAGACAACGCACCTGGTCAAACAAGGCTCTCCAGACAACGCACCTGGTCAAACCAGGCTCTCCACACAAAACACACCTGGTCAAACAAGGCCTCCACACAAACAGACCTGGTCAAACCAGGCTCTCCACACAAAACACACCTGGTCAACCAGACTCTCCACACAAAACACACCTGGTCAAACCAGGCTCTCCACACAAACACATCTGGTCAAACAGGCCCTCCACACAAAGCAACCCATCAAACCAGGTCTCCACACAAACACACCTGGCCAACCCGGCTCTACAGACAATGCATCTGTCAAACCACGCTCCACACAAAAACACCTGGCCAAACCAGACCCTCCACACAAAAAACACCCGGTCAAACAGGCTCCCACACAAAACACCAGTCAAACCAGGCCTCCACACAAAATACACCTGGTCAAAAACGCCCTACACAAAACACACCTAATCAAAAAATCCCCTCCACAAAAAAACCCCCTAGTCAAACAAGCCCCCACACAAAAAAACCTAGTCAAAAAAATGCCCCCCAATAAAACCCAACCTAGTCAACAACCCCCCTCAGAGAATCTGGTCAAACCACCCCTCAAAACACACAAGATTTTTATCCTTCGGACAACAGCCTGGTTAAACTACCCCAGACAAAACCCCCTGGTCAAAAACACCTTTTCAAATCAGTCCCTACAGACAACAAAAATGTCAAATTAAATTTCCCACCACCCACCAAATAAACCCAAGCCCCCCAGACCGACACTGACGGAAAAGGTCCTCTGGAACCCCTCATAAAAAACAAGCCCCCCCAGACAAACCACCTGATCCAAACCTGACCTCCGAAAAACCCTGACCCAAACTGGCCCCCCATACAAACACCGATAAAATCGGCCCTCCGACAAAACCTGACCCAAAACTCGGCCCTCAGACAAAAACCCTGATCCAGCTGGCCCTCATACAACACCTGTTTAAACTGGGGCCTCCGAAAAAACCTGATCCAGTTTGGCCCCAGAAAACCCTGCCCCAATCGGCCCCCATACGAAACCCCGATCAGGCCCCTCCATACAACACCCTGATCATCCCCCTCCAGAAAAACACCTGATCCAGCTGACCCCCCATCAACCCCCTGACCACCCGGCCCCTCAAACAACAACCCTGACCCAATCGGCCCCCAGACAACCCCTGACCCAAACTGGCCCCTCCATACAAACCGATCAACTCGGCCCCCCCTACAACACCTGTCCAACTCGGCCCTATACAAAACCTGATCCCCGGGCCTCCAACAAACACTGATCCAACTGGCCCTCCATAAACACACCTGACCCAATCGCCCTCCGAAACACCCCTGACCCAGCCGGCCCCCCAGACAACACCTGACCCGCCTGGCCCCCCATAAAACACCTGATTCATCGGCCCCTCCAGACAACCACTGACCCAGCTGGCCCCCAGCAACCCCTGACCCAATGGGCCCCCAAAAAAAAACCCCCCGTCCGGTGGCCTCAGAAACTTGACCCAACTGGAACAGACACACCCCTGATCCAACTGGGCCCCTCAAAAACAAAACCTGATCCAACGCCCCCAACAACAACTGATCCCCCGCCCCCCGGGAAAACCCCTGCCCACTGGCCCCGACAAAAATGATCCTGGCCCCTCCATACAACAACCTGATCCCCTGGCCCCCGACAACACCCCGACCCACATGGCCCTCAGAAAAAACCCCCTGATCCAATGGCCCTCCAGAAAACCACTGACCCCCATGGCCCCCCAGCAAACCCTGTTCACCTCCCCTCGACAAAACATGATCCACCCTGGCCCCCCAGAAAACAACCTGACCAAACTGGGCCCTAACAACACACTGATCCACCCTGACCTCCGACAAAACCTGATCAACTGTCAGACAAAAAACCGATCCCCCCTGGCCCCCCAGACAACCCCTATCCCCGGCCCCGCAATACTGATCCAACTTGGACCTCCAGACAAAAACCCCTGATCCACCGGGCCCTTCCAGACAACAACCTGACCCAACCCTGACCTCAGAAACCATGTCCAACCTGCCCCTCAGAAACAACTGATTTCCCCTGGCCCCCTACAAACACCTGATCAACTGGGCCCCTTCGAACACCCCTGACCCAACCTGGCCTCCATAAAAACACACTGATCCACCTGACCCCCATCACACACCTGACCCAACCGGTCCAGACAACACCCCTGACCAGCTACCCAAGACAACACCCCTAAACCAGCCTGACCCCCTAAACAAAATGACCAGCGGGCCCCTATACAACACCTCACCCGCCTGCCCCAAAAAACACCCCTATCCAGCCTGGCCTCCTAAAACACACTGATCCAGGGCCGCCTACAACACCCCTGATCCAACTCGGCCCCCCATACAAACCCCTGACCAGGCCCCCAGCAACACCCCTGATCCAACTCGGCCCTCCATACAACACACCTGTCCCCCCGGGCCCCTCCAGACAACACACTGATCCAACAGGCCCCCAGACAACACACCTGATCCAACTCGGCCCCCATCAACCACCTGTTCCCCCTGACCCCCCAGACAAACACCTGACCCAAACTTGCCCTCCAGAAACAATGATCCCCCCTGGCCCCCGAAACACCCCTGTCACCCGGGCCCCTCCAGACTCATCGTCCAACTTGGACTCCAGAAACACACTACCCACCCGGCCCTTCCAGACAAACACCTGATCCAACCTGCCTCCGACAACCACTGATCAATGCCCCCCAGACACACACCTGTTTACCTGGCCCCCTACAACACCTGACCCAACTGGGCCCCTTCAGACAACACACCTGACCCAACCTGGCCCTCAAAAAACCCCCTGACCAACCTGCCCTCAAAACACCCTGATAAAATCGGCCCCCCAGCAACACACCTGATCCACCCTGACCCCCAGCACCCCCTGAACCCCTGACCCTCCTTTACAACACCTGATCCAGCTGGCCCCCATACAACACACCTCATCCAGCGGGCCCCCTCCATACAACCACCTGATCCAGCCTGGCCCTCATAAACACACCTGATCCGCCGGGCCCCGCCATCAACCACCTGTCCAACTGGCCTCCTTTCAACAAACCTGATCCAACTCGGCCTCCAGAAAAACACCTGACCCAACTCGGCCCCCCCATACAACCACCTGTCCCCCCGGCCCCCGACAACAACCTGTCCAAATGGCCCCCAGACAAAAACCCCTGACCCAACTCGGCCCCCCATACAAAACCTGTTCCCCCCTGCCCCTCCAGAAAAAACCACCTGATCCCTTGCCCTCCAGACCACACCTGATCCCCCTGGCCTCCGACAAACACCTGATCCACCCTGGCCCCCCAGAATATCTGATCCAATTTGGCCTCAGACAACACATGTCCCCTGGCCTTTCCCAGAAAAACACCCCTGATCCATGCCCCTCCAGACAAAAAACCGTCCAACCTCCCCCTCCAGACAACAACCTGTTTTCCCGGGGCCCTCCAGAAAACACACTATCAACTGGCCCCCCAGAAACAAAACCTGACCCAAAACTGGCCTCCATAAAAAACCACTATCCAACTGCCCCCTCATACAAAAACACCTGATCCCTCGGCCCCCCAGCAAACCCCTGATCGCCTGACCCTCCGACAAACCCTGAACCAGCCTGCCCCCATAACCACCTGTCCAGCCTGCCCTCCATACAACCACCTCACCCAGCTGGCCCTCCATACAAACACCATCCCCCGGGCCCCTCCTACAAACACCTGATCCACCCGGGGCCTCCATACAAAACCTGATCCAAGGGCCCCCCATACAAACCCCTGATCCCCCCCCCCCCGACAACACATGATCCAACTTGGCCTCAGACAACAACCTGATCCCCGGGGGCCCCTCCAACAACACCCCTGATCCGTCCCCTCCTACAACACCCTGATCCCAGCCTGCCCCCCAACAACAACTGATCCACCGGGACCTTCATACAAAACCAATGATCCCCCCCTGGCCCCCCAACAACCACTAAACCAACTGGCCCTCCTAAAAAACACACCTGATCCCCCCTGGCCCTCAGCAAAAAACCCTGATCCAACCTGGCCCCCAGACACACCCTGTTCCCGGGCCCCGGGAAAACACCCCTGATCCCCCCTGGTTTCTCAGAAAACCCCTGATCTACCGCGTTGGTCCCTCCTTTCATCATTCGGGGCTGACGTGAGGGCGGTGCCCCCTCCCCGTCGGTCACCGTCACCATCCCCCCCCGATCTGAGCTGAAAGGACCCCAGGACAGGACCCCATGGTGTGTTGCAGTCCTTTTTTTTGCTGCACACACACACAGCACACACACACAGACACAACCAATACAGACCACCCACAGTACCACATACAACACACCACAACCACTAAACAGAAAAACACACAAACACACCCCATACATACAACACAGACAACATACAGAACAACACAAATAATACCCAACCACTTAATACACACACCCCAAGACCCCCAACATGCTAAAAACCAAAAAGCACACCACTACACAGACACCACACACAAAACACACCCCACACACACAAAGCCACACAAACAGAACACCCCCCCCTCCACAAAACCCCAAAAAAACACAACACAGACACTCAAGACACACAAACACACAAGCACCACATAATCATCCGAACAATACAGGCCCCCAAAACCCACAACGACCACATAAGACCACCACACTTTAAAAATACCCATACGACCACCATAACACATTTCCCCAGAACACACCGTGCATACGCCCAACACACGACACGCAAACAGACATACCACTCCACTACACAGACCCACACACACATACTAATAAATCATACACATCACCGTGGGCCCACACACACACACACACACACACACACCCCTTTTAAAAAAGCCAATTGTTTATAAGCTGTTAATCAAATAATGTTTGAAAATAAAATACTAGGTGGAATCCCGACTTTTATTTGAAGGCTTAACCTTTTGCGCCCTGTGATGTGGCAACCAGCAGTGTTCCAACCCCCTACCGTGCTGGCAACAGCAGTCTGTAAAAAACAGATTCCTTTAAATTATGGATGCAATCACTTCCCTATTTGGGTCGAGGAAATTGGAAAAAAAAAAAAGTTTTTTTTTTAATTGAGTTAATGTTTTGTATGCAAGAATTGAAAAAGGAAATTTTTGGGGGCGTTTTCGTATTGGCAGTCTAATCATGTTTTCCTTAAGTACACATTTTGCATTAGCTTAAGGTCTTCAATTTTTTACTGAATGAAAAGTTATGCTTTTTTATTCCTGGATACGAAAAATATTATGTTTCTGAGGAATAAAAAATTTTTTTTTTAATTTATGTGTGGGAAAGGAGGGAAAATTTTCCAGTGGTGCCCTTGGGGAAAGCATGAAAAAAAAGGGAAATGGGGGGGGGGGGGAAAAAAGGTGCCCCCAAAGGGAGAGGAAAAGCATTTTTTGGACAATGAAAAGGGAAAGGGGGTGGACACTACACCCCTATCCCCTTCCCATGAAGGGGGTGTGAAGGGTCCCGTTGTGTGATCCCTCACACCCTAGACCCATAAAGAGGGTCACCTTAAATTGTTTTCGGAAAACTTTTCCACAAGAAAAAGGGTGTGTTTTCCCTAAAAGGTGTGTGCTTGTCAATTCCTATAAGCATGGGGGGGTGGATTTCCCAATTTTCTTTACAAAAAGGTGGGGGGGGGAGTGGGGGAGGGGTGGGGGAGGGGGTGGGGGAGGGGGTGGGGGGGGAGTGGCTTCTCCCCAACCATAAAAAAAAAACGAGGGAAACATGTTCCTGATTTTTCAATAATAAGCGTGAATGGCGGTTGTTCCAACCCATTTCTTTATACCTGGTTCATGAAATATTTGGGAAAATTCCCGCATTTTTGCCCGTGTTCCCGGGTTTGGGTGAAAAACCCCCTGTTATTCCCATGTATTGGTTTTTGGGAAAACCCGACCCGCAAGATAAATTTTGTGCTTGAGAGTTAACGAGTTGTTTTTCTTGGTCAAAGCATCAAACAGGCGACCAAACAGTTTTTGTGTGTTTGGTCAAAGCATCAACGCTGGCACACCAAAAAATGTTTATTCGTGTTTTGGGCAAAAATCAAAATGGCGCCCCCCCAACATCATGGCTTACTCAAACGCAATTACACTCAAGAATTTTTGTCCAGATCCCCTAACCCACCCACCCCCCTTTTTTTTTGATGATGTTTTTGGGAGTTCATCATTTTTTCGCCCAAAACCCGCATGAAATATGGTTTTTCGTACCGTAACAGTTTCCCATGTCATGGACAAATTTTTTTGCTGGAACCCCAGGAAAGCAAAAAAAGTTTACTGCTAAAAAGAGATTTATGGGAAAGAAACAGTTCTTTGATGAGTGAAAAAGAGGTGCCCCGGAACCCAAAACAGGGTGGAAAGAAAAAGGTTGTTTCACCCTTTACAAGTCAGTTGTGCCAGACCAAAATCACCAATCTTCAAGGTGTTGGCTCCCGAAATATGTTTACCCGGTTGAGATCTTGTGAATCTTTTCTGTAAAAATTTAACAATCCGTTAAATTTATCATTCCTGAAATTTATCGATTCAGTGATGGAAATACTGGACTTTAAACGAAATACGGTCATTAATAACCAAAAAGTTCAAAACCCTCTCCCCTTCCCAAAGTAGATTGATCTGTTGCCATATTTAAGTCACACATGCAGAACACACACACACCCAAATTTTTAATGCTGAACAATCGATCAAGTTGCCAAAATTTTAAAATAAGTACTGTCATGTTGCTGAACAAAACATCAAGTTGCCCAAAATTTAAGATAAATTTTGTCTGGTGTAAGACTAAAAAAGATAAAAAAAAATGTTCAGTATGTAAACTAAGGACTATCTATACGAAAAACCGCGACTGCCTGCTCGTGAATGTAGAGAAGACCCCCTGTGATTTTTGAAATTTTCCACATCGGTTAAAGTTCGGTACAGGGCCCGGTTTTGGCAGGCGCAGCGTGGCTTTTCACATACTGCATCTACAGGAAACCGTTACTTCATTTGGCATCGAATTGGCCCGTTTGGCAAAACCCCGGGGAAAGCTTTGGAACTGGATGGGAAGGGGTAGGAGATGTAAAAGGGTTCTAAAATTTCAGAAACCCGGGAAAGGTTTGGGAAGGGGGTCCCGGGGAGATTTTGAATTAAAGTTTTTTTTTTTGTGTGTTTTGATTGGTGAAAATCTACTAAATGCCACAGGAAATCATTGAAAAATGCATTAAGGTTAAAAATCAAGAATTAGGAAAAAAAGATTTTCCAAGTTAGATTTTAAAAAGTCTAGTGATTGATTCAAATGTTATTGGCCCCTTTTGGGGAAAATCATTTTGCTCTTCATACCACGGCGGTAGCCCATCAATGGTTTTCCTTTGAGAGCCAAAGGCGGTAGAACCCCCAAAAGCACTGACAACATAAATAATTTTAAAGCTGAGTAATTCCCCCGGACAGCCCAGTCTGAGCATTTGGAACTAAAATGGTATTCCCTTTTTCGCAATTTTAGCGGCAACATCAATTCGGAAATTTTAAAAAAAATTTTTAGCAGTTTTTGGATGGAGGTAAACGAAGCGTTTTTCCCCTGAACCTTCGGTAACTTTGGGTGATGAGTTTTTGAAGAATGACACTGGAGGAACGTTCTGAGGCGAAATGAGGAGTCTGAAAGGAAAGTGTGGCTGATGACGATTCCAATTCGAAAAAAGTGGTGATGAAGTGTAGGAACCAAAGGTTTTTTTTTTTTTTTTTTTTTTTTTTTTTTTTTTTTTTTTTTTTTTTTTGTCCAACCTCTGCGCAAATTCAGAGGCAGTGCCCCCGCCCCCTCATTCCGACACCCCCTCCACAGCCCAGCCCGGGCCCGCCGCAGCCCCCCGGAACCCGGGAATCCACGGGAGCAGTCTGTCAAGTCGTAAGAGGAACCAGGAGGAAAACCCGCACTGCTGCCCAGTACTTCGGTGGTGTTCGTGGGCCTGTTTGATCTAAAATAGAGGCGCCCCCTACTAGCCCCCTACTGACAAAAAATTGCTTAGCGGGAGCCGGGGGAGTGGCTCTCCCTTCGGAGGGGCCCCGTCCGTCCCGACAGCCCCCCGGATCGCGATCGGGGACCCCGAGGAACCAAACCAAAGGGCCCAGCGTGGGGAGGGACATCGAAATTGAGGTCCATGAGGCAGGGCATGAAAGGGCCACGATTTTAGCATTTTTTTTTTTATGCTGATCGATGAGAATGAGGCTACGGTTTTTATTTTGGTCTGCGATACATGACAGGGCTTCTCTATGCTTCCCTTTTAAATATATCCGGGGTCAAACCAGACCCGAGAGATCAGGCACCCGCAGGTTGGTCAGGAAATTTGGCACACCTCGGAAACGCACCTTAAGTGGTGAAACTGCTGTGGGGCCCCGTTTCCCTGGTCCCCGCAAATCAACTTGGGTGGAGCGGTGGGGGCAGTAAAACCCCCATGTGGGGATTCGAACCCCCAACCTCCCAAAAAGGGGGTCCGCGACGCTAACCTCTTCCCACGGCGGCCAAAGTTTTTTGTTACCCAAAATGGACCATCTTACAACAGCAAACACCAAAAACACATTTCCTTGAAATTAATGTGAACAATTTCATGCATTTCTGCTTAATTTCACCAAATCTCATGGCAATTCAATTAGAATTGTATTTTCTGGAATTTTTTTTTTGTAATGTAGGTGTAATATTTTGAGTCGTAAAAAAAAACTTTTTTTCCTGTTTGAAAAGTACAAAAATAAGGCGTGAAAAGAGTTAAAATGTTTTCCCTTTTTTCCAAAAAATAAATTAATCCCCTTTTGTTTCGAAGACCGACTTCAAAAAGAAAAAACAACAGAACAAGCAGAACACGGCGAATAAAAATGAATTCTCCAAATTTTCTAAAGACAGAGGGGACAATAGGAATAGAAGGTTGGATGTAATTAAAAAGTGTTTAAAAAAAAAAAAAGAACAGACAGAAAAGGGACGAAGCAAGTCCGTGATTTGGGTTTTTCCTTTACCTGCCTTTCCAAACACTGTCCTCTCGGGAATATATTTCATAAGCACAGGCCCCGTTTTTTGACCCCCATAACCAGTGGGGGGGAGCCCCAGAGACTAAAAGAGGGTTCTGGGGTCACTAGTGAACTTTTTCAACGAAAACTGCTCGGCGCCCCCCTTGAGAGTTGTTTGGTCTAAAAAAGGCAAGGATGGGGTGAAGATGTCCTACCTGAATTACGCGGACAGGTGGTGTGAAGTGCCTACCTGAAATCAGAAGGACAAGGATGGTGTGAAGATGTCCCACCGAATTAAGACAGGACAAAAAATGGGTGAAGATGTCCTTTGGGGGAAAATGTCCCACCTGAAATTTGAAGGCAAGGTGGTGCGGGTGTCTACCCGAATATACGAAGGACAAGGAGGTGTGAGGTGTCCTCCGTTTACGAAGGACAAGGATTTTGCGAGGTGTCCTACCCGAAAAAACGAAGGACAAGGATGGGGAAGTGTCTACCTAAAATACGACGGAAAGGATGGTGGAGAATGTCCCCCTGAAAATTTCGACAGGGGGCAAGGATGGTGTGAGGATGTCCTCCCCAAAAATTTAAAAAGGGAAAAGGGTGGTGTGAAAGTGTCCACCTGATATACAGCACCTGCCGTGAGGTTCTCCTCCCTGGGACCTGGGGCGACCACAGACAGCGTGGTCTCTGATCCCGTCTCCCGGGGTTCCTGCTGTAACAAACGTGTCCCCTCTTTCTCAAATGGGCCCTTTTTTCTACGTTCCGTTCCCCGGGATTGGGCGCATCCCTTAACAACACCCTTACAACACCCCTTTCACACAAAAAATGAGAAATTTTCCATTTTGAGGACAGTAGATTTGTAAAAATTTATTTTAAAAAAAAATTTTTTTAATTCATGAAAATGTTTTTCAGCAAACATGGTACATGATCTTTAGGGGTGCGTATGTATCCATTCACAGGAACACTCATTCTTCGTTTCTCTAACGTGACACTTTACAACCAAGTTTACAACCAGACCAACCTGGGACATCCCAACAATCCCACCTGGGACTCGGGACTCTGTGGTCAGCTGGTCTCCACTGCTGGGAGTTCCCTCTTCATCCTCAAACCAACGCTGTCCTCTGACTGCTCGTTCCTTCGCCTGCAATGGCAGTCATTGTGTTTTCCATTCCGCTTCATTTCACGCTCTCTTCATAAATTCTAAAAGCAGTTCACTCACCTATTGGTAGACTCACATCTATAACTCGAACATTCAGCAATGATCTAAACTACTCACTGACCGGCTTCTGTGGGTGAAGAAATTTATTGTTTTGTCATGGTGGTATTGCCTGCGTAAGTATGTACCAAAATGTGTACGAATAGGGGCATAATTCTGTGTCTCGAGTGTACATTGGTATGAAACTCGACAATAATGATCCTACCTTACCGTTTCCCTTTTCCCCTATACTCTTATGCTTTCTGTCGTGAGATCTTATCAGTGTTGCCCTCTTTGCTTCTTTTGGGCAAAGAGTACATTTAAACACAACACACACACACAAAACGGCAGTCTCAAACCCCTTTTTTTTTCCCCCTTTTGTCTTGGTTTGGGCTTCGGGGGGTTTTTGTTCCTGTCATCTTCTGTAACACCCCAGAAGCATTGTTACCTTGACATTATTCCAGCTCAACTGTACACAACACACGCGATTCTTCCCCTTTGCAGTCTCGTACCAACCGCCACGAGAATCAATCACTATACAGTCATCACGAGGCAACCCTCCACAATGCACTGCAGCTGAGGGTTTCCTCATCGCGTTCAGCCTTTCCTGTTCCGACGCAACTTAAATAGGTCATCAATTTTTGCACCCCTAAAGCAACATAATTGGTCAGTCCCCACATGTGTGAACCTGCCCCTCCAATGCAACAATAATTGGTCAGTCCCACATGTGTTTAACCTGCCCCTCCAATGCAACAATAAATTTGGGCAGTCCCACACGTGTGAACCTGCCCCTCCAATGCAACAATAATTGGTCAGTCCCACATGTGTGAACTGCCCCTCCAATGTAACAATTTAAATTTGGGCAGTCCCACACGTGTGAACCTGCCCCTCCAATGAACAATAATTGGTCAGTCCCCCAGTGTGAACCTGCCCCTCCAATGCAACAATAATTGGTCAGTCCCACACGTGTGAACCTGCCCCCCCAATGCAACAATAATTGGTCAGAGTCCCACATGTGTGAACCTGCCCCCCCCAATGCAACAATAATTGGTCAGGTCCCCAAAGTGTGAACCTGCCCCCCCAATGCAACAATAATTGGTCAGTCCCACATGTGTGAACCTGCCCCTCAATGCAACAATAAATTTGTCCCACAGTGTGAACCTGCCCTCCAATGCAACAATAATTAGTCAGTCCCCACGTGTGAACCTGCCCCTCCAATGCAACAACGTGACACTCACAAGAAAGAAGCACCAATGCCTCCCCTCCCCCCGTGTCCTCCATCGTTTGTCATCGTCGTCGTCGTCCTCTGAAGAGTCACGTCCCGTTTGCCCACAGCGCTGTCCAGCGACTACTGCAGTTCCCCCCCCGGGGGGGGT
>JAFLJL010001773.1:44978-57032 GCA_018398815.1 Conus ventricosus | reverse complement strand
ACTGGATAACACGTTATTATCTACTGACAGAAATTTTATATGTGCTCATGACATGTTCACGTGTGGTGATGATGTCAAATTAATTCACCACACTTTGGTGTGTGACTTTAGAAAGGACTGTCCAGACAATAGTGATGAGTCGTTTTGTGTACATCCTCCTTGTCAAGGCTTTCAGTGTTCTCGTGGTCAGTGTATAAAGCAGAGTCAACGTTGCAATGAGCACTCTGACTGTGTGGAGGATTCTGATGAGGCTTTTTGCCAGAAAGATGATTCAGCTTCCTGCTCATACTGCATTCAGTTCAGAGATGTGAAAATGAAGCAGCGGTTCCACATTGGTCTGGATGGCACTGGTTACTTCACACAACAGACCATGGACACTGAAGAACCTTGTTCTGACACTCATTATCGTTGCACTTCTGAGTGGTTGTACTGTCTTCCTGTCTATACTCGTTGCAATGGATTCTCTGACTGTGTTCATGGAGAGGTCGAGGATGAACAAGACTGCGATGAGGTTCGATGTCCTGGATTGTTCCAGTGTCAAACATCTCAAATTTGTCTCCATGGAGATCATCTGTGTGACGGCTGGGGACAGTGCCCACGACGAGAAGACGAAGTGCTTTGCGATCTGTCGTGCCCTGAAGGCTGTCTGTGTCAAGGTCACTCCTTCCTCTGCAGACACACGTTCCCTGTCGGTCTCTTCCATAGCTCCGACACGTGGACGGCACTGGATCAGGCAAGTCATTGAACGAATTCAGCATAAATATCTATCTTATCCGCCTTACGTTGTCTCGTTGCTTTATTCTAATATATCAAGCATACAGCTTCTCAATTTGCAGTATGTTGATCTTGCTAATAACTATTTAAGATGTATTGACTTGGCTGATTTTCTAGACCTACGTAATTTGAAAACCCTTAAATTAGCGAGAAACCCCATAATGTCACATACAGTAAACAAACAGACCAAACGAATCCATTACTCACTAATGCGGATAGATATATCAGAAACTAATCTTAATGTACTGATCATAGAGTTGTCAGGTGTACCTGCCTCATGTGAACTATTTAAATCTCTCTTTTTCCTCCATTAAAATCATTGGATCTTGTGGTTTTAAAAACATGCCACGTCTGCGTGAGATGGACATTAGAATTAACCCAATTGAAGACTTCCCTTTGAATTTGTTGTCGGAGTTCAATCATTTACAAAATGTATATGTGTCCAATTACAGGTTCTGCTGTGACCACTTACTTCCAACACAGTGGGGAAAACTACGATGTTTGGCCCCAGGCACTGTACTTCCATCATGCACACATCTGATGCCAACTGAACAGCACAGATTTTTCTTCTGGATGGTCGGTGTGTGTGCCACATTTGGAAACTTGATTTGCTTTGTCATTTTACTGGCAATGCATAGAAATCTTGAAAGTGATTTGTTGATGATCGCTGATTTCCTCTTTGCTGCATCTTGCATGGGTTATCATGTCAGTATTGTTGCGATAGCGAATGAAGTATTCAATGATGACTACATCAGCTGTGAAAAGGCATGGATCAGAGCCTACCTTGTAGGGTGGCCAAGTTTCTTTTCCATCTGTCTTGTGAGGCGTCAGTCTTTATCATTGGCTTCATTACTTTCGATCACATGATTATCGTTTGGTTTGGTAAAGATTCATACACACGGAAGACAGTTGCATTGACATCAGCGTCCGTAGTACCATGGTGTGCTGGAAGCCTGGTGTCCTTGATGCCATTTCTCCCTGAGTTGTCACACTGGAGACTTCATGGTCGATCAGGTCTGTGCCGCATGCCATTCATGAATCAATATGAGTTTAACCACGAATTCCTATGCTCAAATGTCATTGTGACTGCCAACCTCGTGATCTACTTAACAATAATGGTTGGCCAGATTATGATCTACAGACGAACACCTAAATACAGAATCATGCTGGAATCCTCATCAAAGTCTGTGTATTCTGCAATGCACCTCATGCGAAAAGTGACCATCACAAACAGCACAAGCTGGCTGATTCTGGGCTTCGCTAAGGTGATGACTGCACATGGTGTTTCAGCATTAAAGAACATCCATGACGCTGTGGTGGTTTTCGGGTTACCGCTCAGCTCTGCTCTCAACCCATTTCTCTACTTGTGGACTGTGGTCATGCAGAAACGACAGAAAGCACTGGAAGACAGAGTGTTGAGAATGTTAAAATCAAAGTTCATGTTTCAGGAAGGCAGATCATCAAGCAAACCAAAAGAAAGCAAAAAGACATTTAATGAAACATTAAATTAAAGTAAAATAAAAAGATTTAAAGTGAGGACCTGCTCTATATTAGACACCCCGCAGGAATTGGTCAATGAACGCATCTTTTCCTGTGTCATATGTCACTTGTCTTGCTGTGTGTACCTCTTAACCCAAGCAGTTGTTCAGACAACCGACTCACGGACAATGTCTGCTCCGATTCTCTGCAACCTAAGAACTAACAAAGCACTGGTTTAGTCAGCTCCTGACATTGTTGTCCCCCTTGTCCTTCTGTCTGCCTCTTCATGGCCTTGTTGTCCCCCTTGTCCTTCTGTCTGCCTCTTCTTGGCCTTTTCTAGCACTCTGCCCCGTGGTTTGATCGTTGCCCGTCTAGCTGATGCCGACATGGGCCAGAGTCGTCTCCCTTCCTGACAATGGTCTAGCTGATGCCGACATGGGCCAGAGTCGTCTCCCTTCCTGACAATGGTCTAGCTGATGCCGACATGGGCCAGAGTCGTCTCCCTTCCTGACAATGGTCTAGCTGATCTCAACATGGGCCAGTGTCGTTTCCCTTCCTGACAATAGTATACAGCTCGTCATTTCGTCCAATGGCTTGTCCAGCTCGGAGATGTGCAAGGTCTTGCGGTAACGAATTATCTCCAGGGTTTGAATTCGTTTCCAGAGATCTGCCATGTGTGTGCAGGATTCACCTATCTATCCAAATATGGAGACAGCCATTGACTGCATGTACCAGATATGGAGACAGTCATCGACTGCATGTACCAGATATGGAGACAGTCATTGACTGCATGTGCCAGATATGGAGACAGTCATTGACTGCATGTACCAGATATGGAGACAGTCATTCACTGCATGCACTAAATATGGAGACAGTCATTAACTGCATGTACGAGATATGGAGACAGTCATTAACTGCATGCACTAAATATGGAGACAGTAATTAACTGCATGCACTAAATATAGAGACAGTCATTAACTGCATGAACTAAATATGGAGACAGTCATTAACTGCATGCACTAAATATGGAAACAGTCATTAACTGCATGCACCAAATATGGAGACAGTCATTAACTGCATGTACCAAATATGGAGACAGTCAGTAACTGCATGCAGCAAATATGGAAACAGTCGTTAAATGCATGCAGCAAATATGGAAACAGTCGTTAAATGTATGCACTAAATATGGAAACAGTCGTTATATGTATGCACTAAATATGGAAACAGTCGTTAAATGTGTGCACTAAATATGGAAACAGTCGTTAAATGCATGCACTAAATATGGAAACAGTCGTTAAATGTATGCACTAAATATGGAAACAGTCGTTAATGCATGCACTAAATATGGAGACAGTTATCATCTCCTCAACTAGATGTTAATGTTTCATTTCTCTCCTCTTTCAAGTCTAGAATGAATTGTATAAGCCAGTCAGGCAGTGTGCCGTCATCACTGCACTACTCCAGATTGTTCATGTGTGTACTGTTAGCTTCTCTTCATCATATGAATTTTCATCTCCACAACTTTATCATGCTGACAGTTTTGACAGGTAATTCCATCAATGGTGCAATTCTGTTTTTGTATGATAGCCAATAGTTCTACATATAACATAAATGTTGACACACAGAACCCGGAACTCGGAACTCGGAAAATTTTAATTGCAAGGCCACCGACCTATCTGCAATTGAGGTCAAGAACAAAAATGCAATCACACACACTGACGCTGTAACATTTTTACTGATCACTGATTACTGATGTAATCGACTGCGGGTGGGTAAATCCGCCAGCCACGTGAGTGGCCGGACAGTGAGGGCAAGCTTGTTTTAGGCCACCTTTTCTAGGCGTGAGCAGTGCTGTCCTGTATAGGCTACTTAGTCACCTGAGTTGCTGCCGGGGTACTTTATTTCCTGATTCAAAGAACACACGACCACTGGTCCCAGGCCGCAAACGCAGGCTGTCTCTATGGCTTTGGTGGCTACCTCCATCTGTCACCTTCGCCACTCCGCCATCGCCGCAGGACTTGTGGTTTGGAGGAGTGGGGCTGGGTTACACAGACACTTGTGCGTGAATTTGACTACCCTTCAAGTATCTGAAAGCTCCTGGCAGTGAAAGGGGGTTTAAGTGGAAGAACCGTTGCTCAGGGGCAATCCCACTCTCTGGGCAAAGAAATCTTGATCCAAGTGGCACAAACAACTGTTCCCGTCTGGAGACCTCCCCTGCTGCAGTGGATGACCAGACTCCTGTTGTGTTGTCTTGCTCTGAGCACTCCCATGCCAGCGGAGATGACCAAGACTCCTGTGTGTCTGTCTTGCTCTGAGCACTCCACAATGCCAGCAGTGGATGACCAAGACTCCTGTGTGTCTGTCTTGCTGAGCACTCCCACAATGCCTGCAGTGGATGACCAAGACTCCTGTTGTGTCTGTCTTGCTGAGCACTCCACAATGCCAGCAGTGGATGACCAAGACTCCTGTTGTGTCTGTCTTGCTGAGCACTCCACAATGCCATGCAGTGGTATGACCAAGACTCCTGTTGTGTCTGTCTGTGGATGACCAAGACTCCTGTTGTGTCTGTCTAGCTCTGAGCACTCCACAGTGCCAGCTGGAACCGCCTTCTAGTCGCTGGACCTGATGGTCTTTTCCTCACAGTTCGCCGGAAACCAGTCTTTGCATGTGTAGGTAGAGAAGCTTTTAATCTCACTGTAATAACTCACCCCACTGTAATAACATTTTTGTAAATATCCCTCTCCTTAATCTATAAAAATCATCTTTATAGTTCAATCATAGACAGTAATTCGTCAGTTGACCAGTTTCTTACTCTGCTTATATACATTCACAATAACACATTTTCTTGCAGCCTTCAGGATACTTAATAACGTAGGGATTAGACATTCGCCTATGTGGGCAGTCTTAATTTAATTGTGGCGGTTCAGCAGTCGGCAGTGGCCAGTTCTCAGTCTGCAGAGGATTGTTTGCTGCTATCTCTGGAGGTGCGGGACTGGATCAGCACCACTGTCTGCACCCACCCTTCTCTTCCACTGGTTTTGGTATTGATTGCGGATGATGGTTTTGGCCTCTCTGTCGGTCACTGGGTCGCTGAACCACTCCATATTGCTGCCTGCCTTTCATTTCCAGTGATCCCACAGTGTGATGGAATCCACTGGAGTAGAACGGTGGATCGTCTTGAAAGATCATGGAGGGCTTTTCTTGGGGGAAAGAGTACCACAGCCCTGAAGACGATATTGGAATCAGTTGAGAATAGTTCCAACTCGCTTTGGGAGAGGAGGAACAAAAATAAACTTCAATAAACTTAAATTCCCTACTTAGGACTGGAGTCTGATAATGAAGTGGTTGAGGCATCTCACGGAAGACAACTTGGCCTCCAAGCGCTGGAGCATGCTGGAGGTGAAGGCTTTGATCCATGCAGACGTAAAGAAAAGTCAATGGCAAAAGGGCATCCAGGTGTTATTTGGCCAAGCCCTCGTACAGCCTAAAGAGCTAAGGGAGGAAAATCTGCATACAAGTTTCTTCTTTTCTGAAGAGTAACTTCTGTCCAGGTCTCCATATTTTTTTTTCCTTCTGACATATTGCAAGCTATTGACTTGTGAGGCATCTAAGAAAGACCCATTAGCATTCAAAGAGCCTCGTCCCATTTTAGAGAGAGAGACTACAATGACGAAATCTATGAGCTGGGTTTATCTCACTTTTTTTCTTATTCTAAACGTAAAACAGTGGTTCCTGAATTCACGGAAGGGGGGGTGTGGGGATGGGGAAGAATTAAGAACCTATCTGTTCCAACACAAAAACAACTGAACATCTCGAATGGACTTTAAGTAAAGGACAGTTCATGAAAAGAATGGACTGTAAGTAAAGAACAGTCCATGAAAGGAATGGGCTTTAATTAAAGAACAGTCCATGAAAGGAATGGGCTTCAATTAAAGAACAGTCCATGAAAGGAATGGGCTTTAAGTAAAGAACAGTCCATGAAAGGAATGGGCTTTAAGTAAAGAACAGTCCATGAAAGGAATGGGCTTCAATTAAAGAACAGTCCATGAAAGGAATGGGCTTTAAGTAAAGAACAGTCCATGAAAGGAATGGGCTTTAAGTAAAGAACAGTCCATGGAAGGACATGCACTGTCATTGAAATCCACGGGACATAAAAGTGATGAAGACTCTGATAAATGAGCAGCAACTGCAACGCCCTAGCTGACTACACGTCGGAACACCAAGGACAGGAAAGTGAATTTACTATCGACCGTCAGTAACTCAACTTAAAGCCATGAAGTGGAAAAGATGAGAGAGAGAGAGAGAGAGAGAGAGAGAGGAGAGAGAGAGAGAGAGAGAGAGAGAGAGAGAGAGAGGAGAGAGAGAGCGATGCTAGATGGATTTTTAGTCGACACACTGAACACGCTGATAGGAACGAACACACTGGAGAATATACTGGCCATATTTAGAGACGTATATACATCGCATGCATACATCACCTGTAGTGGAACCTACGGAGTAGAACTGTTAAAGTTTAAAACAAGCTTCTTCGACATCCAGACACCTGCGTGAAATGGATAGCATCTGGAAAAAAAAGAAGAATCTGAAGAGCCGGCGAAAACTGCTACAGAATTTTAGAAGCAAGGACTAGAGAAGCTCTAAGAAGATAACTAAATGAAAACAAGAAAACATAACCAAACAAACAGTAATCAGTGTCCTTAACACAGCACAATCAGTACACAAACAGTAATCAGTGTCCTAAACACAGCACAATCAGTACACAAACAGTAATCAGTGTCCTTAACACAGCACAATCAGTACACAAACAACAATCAGTGTCCTTAACACAGCACAATCAGTACACAAACAACAATCAGTGTCCTTAACACAACACAATCAGTACACAAACAGTAATCAGTGTCCTTAACACAGCACAATCAGTACACAAACAACAATCAGTGTCCTTAACACAGCACAATCAGTACACAAACAGTAATCAGTGTCCTGAACAGAGCACAATCAATACACAAACAATAATCAGTGTCGTGAACACAGCACAGTCAGTACACAAACACTAATCAGTGTCCTTAACACAGCACAATCAGAACAAACATAACCAGACAAACAGTAATCAGTGTCCTTAACAAAGCACAATCAGTACACAAACACTAATCAGTGTCCTTAACACAGCACAATCAGTACAAACATAACCAGACAAACAGTAATTAGTGTCCTGAACACAGCACAATCAGTACACAAACAATAATCAGTGTCCTGAACACAGCACAATCAGTACACAAACAATAATCAGTGTCCTTAACACAGCACAATCAGTACACAAACAATAATCAGTGTCCTGAACACAGCACAATCAGTACACAAACATTAATCAGTGTCCTGAACACAGCACAATCAGTACACAAACAATACTCAGTGTCCTGAACACAGCACAGTCAGTACACAAACAATAATCAGAGTCCTTAACACAGCACGATCTGTACACAAACAATAGTCAGTGTTCTTAACACAGCACAATCAGTACACAAACAATAATCAGTGCCCTTAACACAGCACAATCAGTACACAAACAAAAAGCAGTGTCCTCAATACAGCACAATCAGTACACAAACAACAATCAGTGTTCTTAACACAGCACAATCAGTACACAAACACTAATCAGTGTCCTTAACACAGCACAATCAGTACACAAACAACAATCAGTGTTCTTAACACAGCACAATCAGTACACAAACACTAATCAGTGTCCTGAAAACAGCACAATCAATACACAAACAGTAAGTAGTGTCCTGAACACAGCACAATCAGTACACAAACATTAATCAGAGTCCTGAACACAGCACAATCAGTACACAAACAATAATCAGTGTCCTGAACACAGCACGATCAGTACACACATAGCCAGACAAACAGTAATCAGTGTCCTGAACACAGCACAATCAATAAACAAACACTAATCAGTGTCCTTAACACAGCACAATCAGAACACAAACAATAATCAGGGTCCTTAACACAGCACAATCAGTACAAACATAGCCAGACAAACAGTAATCAGTGTCCTGAACACAGCACAATCAGTACACAAACAATAATCAGTGTCCTGAACACAGCACAATCAGTACACAAACAATAATCAGTGTCCTGAACACAGCACAATCAGTACACAAACAATAATCAGTGTCCTGAACACAGCACAATCAGTACACAAACAATAATCAGTGTCCTGAACACAGCATATTCAGTACACAAACAATAATCAGTGTCCTAAATACAGCACAATCAGTACACAAACAATAATCAGTGGCCTGAACACAGCACAATCAGTACACAAACAACAATCAGTGTCCTTAACACAGCACAATCAGTACACAAACAGTAAGCAGTGTCCTGAACACAGCACAATCAGTACACAAACAATAATCAGTGTCCTTAACATAGCACAATCAGTACACAAACAATAATCAGTGTCCTTAACATAGCACAATCAGTACACAAACAGTACTCGGTGTCCGTAACATAGCACAATCAGTACACAAACAATAATCAGTGTCCTTAACATAGCACAATCAGTACACAAACAATAATCAGTGTCCTTAACACAGCACAATCAGTACACAAACAATAATCAGTGTCCTTAACATAGCACAATCAGTACACAAACAATAATCAGTGTCCTTAACATAGCACAATCAGTACACAAACAGTATTCGGTGTCCTTAACATGCACAATCAGTACACAAACAATAATCAGTGTCCTTAACATAGCACAATCAGTACACAAACAATAATCAGTGTCCTTAACACAGCACAATCAGTACACAAACAATAATCAGTGTCCTGAACACAGCACAATCAGTACACAAACAACAATCAGTGTCCTTAACACAGCACAATCAGTACACAAACAGTAATCAGTGTCCTTAACACAGCACAATCAGTACGGCGAAGCAGCAAGACAAAGAAGGGTTTCTTCAGACATCCCTTCCAGGTCTTTCTCTCTCTCATTATACTTAGTGAAAAGACCGACTCACCCACTCCCTCATGCCCACCCCACCCCACACACATCACATTCACACGCACGCGCCACACACACACACACACACACACACACACACACACACACACACACACACACACACACACACACACACACACACACACACACACACACACACACACACACACTCACAGAGCGCACGCGTGCGCATGTGAGATGAAGGCTGAAGTGGGATTCATTCGCTTGATAGTGAACACTATCATCTACACAATAACGTAATAGCTGTGACACACACGGCAGTCAAACTATAACTCACCACTTTTAATGTCCACTCTCCTGTCCTAACAAACAGTGTCCCACCACTATTGAAATCCACTCTCCTGTCCTAACAGTGTCCCACCACTATTGATGTCCACTCTCCTGTCCTAGCAGTGTCCCACCACTATTGATGTCCACTCTCCTGTCCTAACAAACAGTATCCCCAAACACTTGTGTATCTCACCACTATTGATGTCCACTCTCCTGTCCTAACAAACAGTATCCCCAAACACTTGTGTATCTCACCACTATTGATGTCCACTCTCCTGTCCTAACAAACAGTATCCCCAAACACTTGTGTATCTCACCACTATTGATGTCCACTCTCCTGTCCTAACAAGCAGTATCCCAAGCACCAGTCTTACTCGTCACTCTTGTCTCGTCAGCAGCCGTCCCTCCCAAAATTGATTCAATGGATTTGTTCCCACTATTTCCACAGACAAGGTTGCCTTCAATATTGACGGATCTAGCGTGAAACAGAGCTGCAATCTATTTCTCTGGGCTTCCGGCCATTTGCAAGCCTCTCCAGAAGATGGCTTTTCACTGTTGGTTCCAAGAGCACTCTTGACACTCTGAGTGTTTCCTCCCTAAAGCAGATGTTTTAGTGTGATAGGAAGACGTGGAAGTGCTACCAGCCGCCGTGGCGAAGTGGTTAGCGTCGCGGACTCCCGGCTGGGAGGTCGTAGGTTCGAATCCCATCAGAGTCATGTGGGCTTTTCTGCCCCGACCGGCTCCTACCCAGAGTTGAGTTTGCTGCGGACTCAGTTGGGAAGACTGGGACCACACAGTCAAGTTCCATCCACTTAATGGATGCGTTTCTGACAGTGTTGCTCAAATTTCCTGACCAACACTGCAGGTGCCTGTATCTCTCGGGCCTGGTTGACACCGGGATATATTATGAAAGGAAGCGTAGAGTACAGCGCTGTCATGTAGTCTCAGACCGGAATGAAATTCCGTAGCATCATCTTAATCAACTTCATTCTCATCGATCAGCATTAAAAAAAAATGTCTCAAATTCTGTGGCCCTTCACGCCCTGCTCTCATGGTGACCTCAATTTCGATGTCCTCTCCATGTCTGTGGCCTTGGTTTGGTTCCGTCGGGGTCACCGGTATCGGCGAGTCCATGGGGGCTGTCGTTGGACGGACGTGGTGGCGCCCTCCGGAGGGAGAGCTCACTCACGCCGGCTCCGCGACTAAGCAATTATTGTCGTCAGTAGGGGGCTTAGTAGGTGGTGTCTTGTATATGTCAGATCAGAACAGGCGCCACTGAACACCACTGAAGTGACTCGGCAGCAGTGCAGTGTCTCCTCCGGTGGGTTGCCTCTTGACGACTTGACATTGACTGCTTCCTGTGGATTGCCGGTGCCGGGGCTGCGGTGGGACTGACCGGGCTGTGGACTGTGGACGGGGTGTCGGAATGAGCGGCGTGGGCGCACTGCCTCTGAGGTGGCGCAGAGGTTGGGACAGCAAAAAAAAAAAGACGTGGAAGTGCTAGTAGACGGGTCATACTGCCGGATACGGGGAGGGAGGGGGGGGGTGAATAGTGGTAGACAGTGTGGATACTAGAAACAAGGTCTGAATGCCAGAGACAGGGTCTGAATATAGATAGTTTCTGAATACTGAAAATTGGGTCTGAACACTTAAAGACAGGTTCTGAATTCTAGTGGGTCTTAATATTGGATACACGGTCTAAATGCTAGTAAACAGTGTCTGAACAGTGGAGACAGTGCTTCAATTCTGGTTGTGTCTACATACTGGAAACTGGGTCTTCATATCGTAGACAAGGCCTGATATAAGAGACGTTTTGAATGCTGGACACTGTGTTTGAATACTGGGGGTAAGATCTGAATATGGGAAATATTGACTAAATACTGGATACATCATGTTAAAAGGTGTCCGAAAATCGGATAAAAGGATGTTCATACTGGTGACGTGGTTTGATCACCAGTAGACAGTGTCTGGATACTGAAATCTGTATGAATTATGGAGACAGGATCTGAATGTTGAATATGAGGTCTTAATGCATGATGGAGGTTTCGATTCTTGAACATTTAGTCTAAATTCTGACAAAGTCTGAACATTGGAAGCAGGATCTCAGAACTGAAGACAAGATTTGAAGACTGGAACCAGAGTCTGAATATTGAAAGAATAATTCATGATAAAAAGGTAGAAACGGCACCTTTGAAACAATGTGTCCATGTACTTGTGTGTGTTTCACCTCAGGTCTATGAATGCTGTGTTTGTATTGAACAACAAATTAATTCTGGACCAAAAAGCATGTGGATGTAGTATTGTTGTGTAATTCAATACACAATTCAGGTTCAATACAAAATTCAGGTTCAGTTTCATTAATGAGGGGGTTACTGGCTGACTGTTCCATATACACTACACACCGCTGTACACTAAGCCAGGAAGCTAAGTTTCCAGTGGTCCCAGTTAGCTAAATTGATAAACATGACAACAAAAAAGGAAACGTTTTGGATAGGGGT
>JAFLJL010001773.1:20000-31478 GCA_018398815.1 Conus ventricosus | reverse complement strand
AAGGCAATGCATAGAATCTTGAAAGGATTTTGATGATCGCTGATTTCCTCTTTGCTGCATCTTGCATGGGTTATCATGTCAGTATTGTTGCGATTAGCGAATGAAGTATTCAAGATGATACATCACTGTGAAAAGGCATGGATCAGGAGCCTACCTTGTAGGGTGGCCAAGTTTCTTTTCCATCTGTCTTGTGAGGCGTCAGTCTTTATCATTGGCTTCATTACTTTCGATCACATGATTATCGTTTGGTTTGGTAAAGATTCATACACACGGAAGACAGTTGCATTGACATCAGCGTCCGTAGTACCATGGTGTGCTGGAAGCCTGGTGTCCTTGATGCCATTTCTCCCTGAGTTGTCACACTGGAGACTTCATGGTCGATCAGGTCTGTGCCGCATGCCATTCATGAATCAATATGAGTTTAACCACGAATTCCTATGCTCAAATGTCATTGTGACTGCCAACCTCGTGATCTACTTAACAATAATGGTTGGCCAGATTATGATCTACAGACGAACACCTAAATACAGAATCATGCTGGAATCCTCATCAAAGTCTGTGTATTCTGCAATGCACCTCATGCGAAAAGTGACCATCACAAACAGCACAAGCTGGCTGATTCGGGGCTTCGCTAAGGTGATGACTGCACATGGTGTTTCAGCATTAAAGAACATCCATGACGCTGTGGTGGTTTTCGGGTTACCGCTCAGCTCTGCTCTCAACCCATTTCTCTACTTGTGGACTGTGGTCATGCAGAAACGACAGAAAGCACTGGAAGACGGTGTTGAGAATGTTAAAATCAAAGTTCATGTTTCAGGAAGGCAGATCATCAAGCAAACCAAAAGAAAGCAAAAAGACATTTAATGAAACATTAAATTAAAGTAAATAAAAAGATTATAAAGTGAGGACCTGCTCTATATTAGACACCCCCAGGAATTGGTCAATGAACGCATCTTTTCCTGTGTCATATGTCACTTGTCTTGCTGTGTGTACCTCTTAACCCAAGCAGTTGTTCAGACAACCGACTCACGGACAATGTCTGCTCCGATTCTCTGCAACCTAAGAACTAACAAGCACTGGTTTAGTCAGCTCCTGACATTGTTGTCCCCCTTGTCCTTCTGTCTGCCTCTTCATGGCCTTGTTGTCCCCCTTGTCCTTCTGTCTGCCTCTTCTTGGCCTTTTTCTAGCACTCTGCCCGTGGTTTGATCGTTGCCGTCTAGCTGATGCCGACATGGGCCAGAGTCGTCTCCCTTCCTGACAATGGTCTAGCTGATGCCGACATGGCCAGAGTCGTCTCCTTCCTGACAATGGTCTAGCTGATGCCGACATGGGCCAGAGTCGTCTCCCTTCTGACAATGGTCTAGCTGATCTCAACATGGCCAGTGTCGTTTCCCTTCCTGACAATAGTATACAGCTCGTCATTTCGTCCAATGGCTTGTCCAGCTCGGAGATGTGCAAGGTCTTGCGGTAACGAATTATCTCCAGGTTTGAATTCGTTTCCAGAGATCTGCCATGGTGTGCAGGATTCACCTATCTATCCAAATATGGAGACAGCCATGACTGCATGTACCAGATATGGAGACAGTCATCGACTGCATGTACCAGATATGGAGACAGTCATTGACTGCATGTGCCAGATATGGAGACAGTCATTGACTGCATGTACCAGATATGGAGACAGTCATTCACTGCATGCACTAAATATGGAGACAGTCATTAACTGCATGTACGAGATATGGAGACAGTCATTAACTGCATGCACTAAATATGGAGACAGTAATTAACTGCATGCACTAAATATAGAGACAGTCATTAACTGCATGAACTAAATATGGAGACAGTCATTAACTGCATGCACTAAATATGGAAACAGTCATTAACTGCATGCACCAAATATGGAGACAGTCATTAACTGCATGTACCAAATATGGAGACAGTCAGTAACTGCATGCAGCAAATATGGAAACAGTCGTTAAATGCATGCAGCAAATATGGAAACAGTCGTTAAATGTATGCACTAAATATGGAAACAGTCGTTAAATGTATGCACTAAATATGGAAACAGTCGTTAAATGTATGCACTAAATATGGAAACAGTCGTTAAATGCATGCACTAAATATGGAAACAGTCGTTAAATGTATGCACTAAATATGGAAACAGTCGTTAAATGCATGCACTAAATATGGAGACAGTTATCATCTCCTCAACTAGATGTTAATGTTTCATTTCTCTCCTCTTTCAAGTCTAGAATGAATTGTATAAGCCAGTCAGGCAGTGTGCCGTCATCACTGCACTACTCCAGATTGTTCATGTGTGTACTGTTAGCTTCTCTTCATCATATGAATTTTCATCTCCACAACTTTATCATGCTGACAGTTTTGACAGGTAATTCCATCAATGGTGCAATTCTGTTTTTGTATGATAGCCAATAGTTCTACATATAACATAAATGTTGGACACACAGAACCCGGAACTCGGAACTCGGAAAATTTTAATTGCAAAGGCCACCGACCTATCTGCAATGAGGTCAAGAAACAAAAATGAAATCACACACACTGACGCTGTAACATTTTACTGATCACTGATTACTGATGTAATCGACTGCGGGTGGGTAAATCCGCCAGCCACGGTGAGCTGGCCGGACAGTTGAGGGCAAGCTTGTTTTAGGCCACCTTTTCTAGGCGTGAGCAGTGCTGTCCTGTATAGGCTACTTAGTCACCTGAGTTGCTGCCGGGGTACTTTATTTCCCTGGATTCAAAGAACACACGACCACTGGTCCCAGGCCGCAAACGTGCAGGCTCGTCTCTATGGCTTCTGGTGGCTACCTCCATCTGTCACCTTCGCCACTCCGCCATCGCCGCAGGACTTGTGGTTTGGGAGGAGTGGGGCTGGGTTACACAGACACTTGTGCGTGAATTTGACTAACCCTCAAGTATCTGAAAAGCTCCTGGCATGAAAGGGGGTTAAGTGGAAGAACCGTTGCTCAGGGGCAATCCCACTCTCTGGGCAGAAGAAATCTTGATCCAGTGGCACAAACAACTGTTCCCGTCTGGAGACCTCCCCTGCTGCAGTGGATGACCAAGACTCCTGTTGTGTCTGTCTTGCTCTGAGCACTCCACAATGCCAGCAGTGGATGACCAAGACTCCTGTTGTGTCTGTCTTGCCTGAGCACTCCACAATGCCAGCAGTGGATGACCAAGACTCCTGTTGTGTCTGTCTTGCTGAGCACTCCACAATGCCTGCAGTGGATGACCAAGACTCCTGTGTGTCTGTCTTGCTGAGCACTCCACAATGCCAGCAGTGGATGACCAAGACTCCTGTTGTGTCTGTCTTGCTGAGCACTCCACAATGCCTGCAGTGGATGACCAAGACTCCTGTTGTGTCTGTCTGTGGATGACCAAGACTCCTGTTGTGTCTGTCTAGCTCTGAGCACTCCACAGTGCCAGCGGGAACCGCCTTCCTAGTCGCTGGACCTGATGGTCTTTTCCTCACAGTTCGCCGGAACCAGTCTTTGCATGTGTAGGTAGAGAAGCTTTATCTCACTGTAATAACTCACCCACTGTAATAACATTTTTGTAAATATCCCTCTCCTTAATCTATAAAAATCATCTTTAAGTTCAATCATAGACAGTAATTCGTCAGTTGACCAGTTTCTACTCTGCTATATATACATTCACAATAACACATTTTCTTGCAGCCTTCAGGATACTTAATAACGTAGGGATTAGACATTCGCCTATGTGGGCAGTCTTAATTTAATTGTGGCGGTTCAGCAGTCGGCAGTGGCCAGTTCTCAGTCTGCAGAGGATTGTTTGCTGCTATCTCTGGAGGTGCGGGACTGGATCAGCACCACTGTCTGCACCCACCCTTCTCTTCCACTGGTTTTGGTATTGATTGCGGATGATGGTTTTGGCCTCTCTGTCGGTCACTGGGTCGCTGAACCACTCCATATTGCTGCCTGCCTTCTCATTTCCAGTGATCCCACAGTGTGATGGAATCCACTGGAGTAGAACGGTGGATCGTCTTGAAAGATCATGGAGGGCTTTTCTTGGGGAAAGAGTACCACAGCCCTGAAGACGATATTGGAATCAGTTGAGAATAGTTCCAACTCGCTTTGGAGAGGAGGAACAAAAATAAACTTCAATAAACTTAAATTCCCTACCTTAGGACTGGAGTCTGATAATGAAGTGGTTGAGGCATCTCACGGAAGACAACTTGGCCTCCAAGCGCTGGAGCATGCTGGAGGTGAAGGCTTTGATCCATGCAGACGTAAAGAAAAGTCAATGGCAAAAGGGCATCCAGGTGTTATTTGGCCCAAGCCCTCGTACAGCCTAAAGAGCTAAGGGAGGAAAATCTGCATACAAGTTTCTTCTTTTCGGAAGAGTAACTTCTGTCCAGGTCTCCATAGTTTTTTTTCCTTCTGACATATTGCAAGCTATTGACTTGTGAGGCATCTAAGAAAGACCCATTAGCATTCAAAGAGCCTCGTCCCAGTTAGAGAGAGAGACTACAATGACGAAATCTATGAGCTGGGTTTATCTCACTTTTTTTTCTTATTCTAAACGTAAAACAGTGGTTCCTGAATTCACGGAAGGGGAGGGGGTGGGGATGGGGGAAGAATTAAGAACCTATCTGTTCCAACACAAAAACAACTGAACATCTCGAATGGACTTTAAGTAAAGGACAGTTCATGAAAAGAATGGACTGTAAGTAAAGAACAGTCCATGAAAGGAATGGGCTTTAATTAAAGAACAGTCCATGAAAGGAATGGGCTTCAATTAAAGAACAGTCCATGAAAGGAATGGGCTTTAAGTAAAGAACAGTCCATGAAAGGAATGGGCTTTAAGTAAAGAACAGTCCATGAAAGGAATGGGCTTCAATTAAAGAACAGTCCATGAAAGGAATGGGCTTTAAGTAAAGAACAGTCCATGAAAGGAATGGGCTTTAAGTAAAGAACAGTCCATGGAAGGACATGCACTGTCATTGAAATCCACGGGACATAAAAGTGATGAAGACTCTGATAAATGAGCAGCAACTGCAACGCCCTAGCTGACTACACGTCGGAACACCAAGGACAGGAAAGTGAATTTACTATCGACCGTCAGTAACTCAACTTAAAGCCATGAAGTGGAAAAGATGAGAGAGAGAGAGAGAGAGGGAGGAAGAGAGAGAGAGAGAGAGAGAGAGAGAGAGAGGAGAGAGAGAGAGAGCGATGCTAGATGGATTTTAGTCGACACACTGAACACGCTGATAGGAACGAAACACACTGGAGAATATACTGGCCATATTTAGAGACGTATATACATCGCATGCATACATCACCTGTAGTGAACCTACGGAGTAGAACTGTTAAAGTTTAAAACAAGCTTCTTCGACATCCAGACACCTGCGTGAAATGGATAGCATCTGGAAAAAAAAGAGAATCTGAAGAGCCGGCGAAAACTGCTACAGAATTTTAGAAGCAAGGACTAGAGAAGCTCTAAGAAGATAACTAAATGAAAACAAGAAAACATAACCAAACAAACAGTAATCAGTGTCCTAAACACAGCACAATCAGTACACAAACAGTAATCAGGTCCTAAACACAGCACAATCAGTACACAAACAGTAATCAGTGTCCTTAACACAGCACAATCAGTACACAAACAACAATCAGTGTCTTAACACAGCACAACAGTAACACAAACAACAATCAGTGTCCTTAACACAACACAATCAGTACACAAACAGTAATCAGTGTCCTTAACACAGCACAATCAGTACACAAACAACAATCAGTGTCCTTAACACAGCACAATCAGTACACAAACAGTAATCAGTGTCCTGAACAGAGCACAATCAATACACAAACAATAATCAGTGTCGTGAACACAGCACAGTCAGTACACAAACACTAATCAGTGTCCTTAACACAGCACAATCAGAACAAACATAACCAACAAACAGTAATCAGTGTCCTTAACAAAGCACAATCAGTACACAAACACTAATCAGTGTCCTTAAACACAGCACAATCAGTACAAACATAACCGACAAACAGTAATTAGTGTCCTGAACACAGCACAATCAGTACACAAACAATAATCAGTGTCCTGAACACAGCACAATCAGTACACAAACAATAATCAGTGTCCTTAACACAGCACAATCAGTACACAAACAATAATCAGTGTCCTGAACACAGCACAATCAGTACACAAACATTAATCAGTGTCCTGAACACAGCACAATCAGTACACAAACAATACTCAGTGTCCTGAACACAGCACAGTCAGTACACAAACAATAATCAGAGTCCTTAACACAGCACGATCTGTACACAAACAATAGTCAGTGTTCTTAACACAGCACAATCAGTACACAAACAATAATCAGTGCCCTTAACACAGCACAATCAGTACACAAACAAAAAGCAGTGTCCTCAATACAGCACAATCAGTACACAAACAACAATCAGTGTTCTTAACACAGCACAATCAGTACACAAACACTAATCAGTGTCCTTAACACAGCACAATCAGTACACAAACAACAATCAGTGTTCTTAACACAGCACAATCAGTACACAAACACTAATCAGTGTCCTGAAAACAGCACAATCAATACACAAACAGTAAGTAGTGTCCTGAACACAGCACAATCAGTACACAAACATTAATCAGAGTCCTGAACACAGCACAATCAGTACACAAACAATAATCAGTGTCCTGAACACAGCACGATCAGTACACACATAGCCAGACAAACAGTATCAGTGTCCTGAACACAGCACAATCAATAAACAAACACTAATCAGTGTCCTTAACACAGCACAATCAGAACACAAACAATAATCAGGGTCCTTAACACAGCACAATCAGTACAAACATAGCCAGACAAACAGTAATCAGTGTCCTGAACACAGCACAATCAGTACACAAACAATAATCAGTGTCCTGAACACAGCACAATCAGTACACAAACAATAATCAGTGTCCTGAACACAGCACAATCAGTACACAAACAATAATCAGTGTCCTGAACACAGCACAATCAGTACACAAACAATAATCAGTGTCCTGAACACAGCATATTCAGTACACAAACAATAATCAGTGTCCTAAATACAGCACAATCAGTACACAAACAATAATCAGTGGCCTGAACACAGCACAATCAGTACACAAACAACAATCAGTGTCCTTAACACAGCACAATCAGTACACAAACAGTAATCAGTGTCCTGAACACAGCACAATCAGTACACAAACAATAATCAGTGTCCTTAACATAGCACAATCAGTACACAAACAATAATCAGTGTCCTTAACATAGCACAATCATACACAAACAGTACTCGGTGTCCGTAACATAGCACAATCAGTACACAAACAATAATCAGTGTCCTTAACATAGCACAATCAGTACACAAACAATAATCAGTGTCCTTAACACAGCACAATCAGTACACAAACAATAATCAGTGTCCTTAACATAGCACAATCAGTACACAAACAATAATCAGTGTCCTTAACATAGCACAATCAGTACACAAACAGTATTCGGTGTCCTTAACATAGCACAATCAGTACACAAACAATAATCAGTGTCCTTAACATAGCACAATCATACACAAACAATAATCAGTGTCCTTAACACAGCACAATCAGTACACAAACAATAATCAGTGTCCTGAACACAGCACAATCAGTACACAAACAACAATCAGTGTCCTTAACACAGCACAATCGTACACAAACAGTAATCAGTGCCTTAACACAGCACAATCAGTACGGCGAAGCAGCAAGACAAAGAAGGGTTTCTTCAGACATCCCTTCCAGGTCTTTCTCTCTCTCATTATACTTAGTGAAAAGACCGACTCACCCACTCCCTCATGCCCACCCCACCCCACACACATCACATTCACACGCACGCGCACACACACACACACACACAACACACACACACACACCACACACACCACACACACACCACACACACAAACACACAACACACCCACACACACACACACACACACACTCACAGAGCGCACGCGTGCGCATGTGAGATGAAGGCTGAAGTGGGATTCATTCGCTTGATAGTGAACACTATCATCTACACAATAACGTAATAGCTGTGACACACGGCAGTCAAACTATAACTCACCACTTTTAATGTCCACTCTCCTGTCCTAACAAACAGTGTCCCACCACTATTGAAATCCACTCTCCTGTCCTAACAGTGTCCCACCACTATTGATGTCCACTCTCCTGTCCTAGCAGTGTCCCACCACTATTGATGTCCACTCTCCTGTCCTAACAAACAGTATCCCCAAACACTTGTGTATCTCACCACTATTGATGTCCACTCTCCTGTCCTAACAAACAGTATCCCCAAACACTTGTGTATCTCACCACTATTGATGTCCACTCTCCTGTCCTAACAAACAGTATCCCCAAACACTTGTGTATCTCACCACTATTGATGTCCACTCTCCTGTCCTAACAAGCAGTATCCCAAGCACCAGTCTTACTCGTCACTCTTGTCTCGTCAGCAGCCGTCCCTCCCAAAATTGATTCAATGGATTTGTTCCCACTATTTCCACAGACAAGGTTGCCTTCAATATTGACGGATCTAGCGTGAAACAGAGCTGCAATCTATTTCTCTGGGCTTCCGGCCATTTGCAAGCCTCTCCAGAAGATGGCTTTTCACTGTTGGTTCCAAGAGCACTCTTGACACTCTGATGTGTTTCCTCCCTAAAGCAGATGTTTTAGTGTGATAGGAAGACGTGGAAGTGCTACCAGCCGCCGTGGCGAAGTGGTTAGCGTCGCGGACTCCCGGCTGGGAGGTCGTAGGTTCGAATCCCATCAGAGTCATGTGGGCTTTTCTGCCCCGACCGGCTCCTACCCAGAGTTGAGTTTGCTGCGGACTCAGTTGGGAAGACTGGGACCACACAGTCAAGTTCCATCCACTTAATGGATGCGTTTCTGACAGTGTTGCTCAAATTCCTGACCAACACTGCAGGTGCCTGTATCTCTCGGGCCTGGTTGACACCGGGATATATTATGAAAGGAAGCGTAGAGTACAGCGCTGTCATGTAGTCTCAGACCGGAATGAAATTCCGTAGCATCATCTTAATCAACTTCATTCTCATCGATCAGCATTAAAAAAAATGTCTCAAATTCTGTGGCCCTTCACGCCCTGCTCTCATGGTGACCTCAATTTCGATGTCCTCTCCATGTCTGTGGCCTTGGTTTGGTTCCGTCGGGGTCACCGGTATCGGCGAGTCCATGGGGGCTGTCGTTGGACGGACGTGGTGGCGCCCTCCGGAGGGAGAGCTCACTCACGCCGGCTCCGCGACTAAGCAATTATTGTCGTCAGTAGGGGGCTTAGTAGGTGGTGTCTTGTATATGTCAGATCAGAACAGGCGCCACTGAACACCACTGAAGTGACTCGGCAGCAGTGCAGTGTCTCCTCCGGTGGGTTGCCTCTTGACGACTTGACATTGACTGCTTCCTGTGGATTGCCGGTGCCGGGGCTGCGGTGGGACTGACCGGGCTGTGCTGTGGACGGGGTGTCGGAATGAGCGGCGTGGGGCACTGCCTCTGAGGTGGCGCAGAGGTTGGGACAGCAAAAAAAAAAAGACGTGGAAGTGCTAGTAGACGGGTCATACTGCCGGATACGGGAGGGAGGGGGGGGGGTGAATAGTGGTAGACAGTGTGGATACTAGAAACAAGGTCTGAATGCCAGAGACAGGGTCTGAATATAGATAGTTTCTGAATACTGAAAATTGGGTCTGAACACTTAAAGACAGGTTCTGAATTCTAGTGGGGTCTTAATATTGGATACACGGTCTAAATGCTAGTAAACAGTGTCTGAACAGTGGAGACAGTGCTTCAATTCTGGTTGTGTCTACATACTGGAAACTGGGTCTTCATATCGTAGACAAGGCCTGATATAAGAGACGTTTTGAATGCTGGACACTGTGTTTGAATACTGGGGGTAAGATCTGAATATGGGAAATATTGACTAAATACTGGATACATCATGTTAAAAGGTGTCCGAAAATCGGATAAAAGGATGTTCATACTGGTGACGTGGTTTGATCACCAGTAGACAGTGTCTGGATACTGAAATCTGTATGAATTATGGAGACAGGATCTGAATGTTGAATATGAGGTCTTAATGCATGATGGAGGTTTCGATTCTTGAACATTTAGTCTAAATTCTGACAAAGTCTGAACATTGGAAGCAGGATCTCAGAACTGAAGACAAGATTTGAAGACGGGAAACCCAAAGAGTCTGAATATTGAAAAATATTGATAAAAAGGTAGAAACGGCACCTTTGAAACAATGTGTCCATGTACTTGTGTGTGTTTCACCTCAGGTCTATGAATGCTGTGTTTGTATTGAACAACAAATTAATCTGGACCAAAAAGCATGTGGATGTAGTATTGTTGTGTAATTCAATACACAATTCAGGTTCAATACAAAATTCAGGTTCAGTTTCATTAATGAGGGGGTTACTGGCTGACTGTTCCATATACACTACACACCGCTGTACACTAAGCCAGGAAGCTACAGTTTCCAGTGGTCCCAGTTAGCTAAATTGATAAACATGACAACAAAAAGGAAACGTTTTGGATAGGGGTCTGATGAATGAGGCTGAGCACACAGAGTGGACAAATCAAACGTTTCTGGACTGGATTGGTATCGTGACGGCAGCAAGAAATTACCTGACTTTATAATGTTTGTTTATATTAAGATAAAGGCGCGTTCAAGAAATTTATCATCAGTGAACACCATCTCTCTCTCTCTCTCTCTCTCTCTCTCTCTCTCTCTCTCTCTCTCTCTCTCTCTCTCTCTCTCTCTCTCTCTCTCTCTCTCTCTCTCTCTCTCTCTCTCTCCAGAGACCTCTGGCAGGAGGATTGGGTTACACAGATGGATAACAAACTCTTCCATTCCGTCCACGCGTAAAAGAATTCCTCTCATCTACCTCTGGTGGTCGCAAGGAAGAAACGGTTTTATGCCGGCTGTACACCGGCCATTCGTATTTTACTCATTTGTATCTTTTAAAGAGTGAAGAAGCTGGGTGAAGCATTCCATGTCACGTAACACTCACAATGAAACATTCTTTCAGAGTGTTGGGACTTGCATAATGTGAGACATAAACATTTCACAAAACCTTGTTCAGAGATGTTCCACTTGATGAGGTCTTTGCATTTTTGAAAGAGGTTAACATTTTTCATCTGATCTGAAATTTTACGATGCAAAGATTTTTAACAACTTTGAGGGTGTGCTTTTTGAAGATGTATTTTAAAGGGTTGTGTGAATGAATGGCTTGTGAGTTGACTTCAACACGGAGACAGCCCGGAAATAGGCAACATTACCTTACCTTACCTCTCTCTCCTCTGTTCTGTTGTGTGTGTGTGCGCTCACGCGTGCGTGTATGTGTTGGGGTGTGTTGTGTGTGTGTGTGTGTGTGGTTGGTGTGTGTG
>JAFLJL010001773.1:12500-15000 GCA_018398815.1 Conus ventricosus | reverse complement strand
ATTACACCAATAGGTCTCTGTATGGCAGGAAACTAAGTACCAATAAAGCCCATTACACCAATAGGTCTCTGTATAGCAGGAACTAAGTACCAATAAAGCCCATTACACCAATAGGTCTCTGTATGGCAGGAACTAAGTACCAATAAGGCCATTACACCAATAGGTCTCAGTATAGCAGGAACTAAGTACCAATAAAGCCCACTACACCAATAGGTCTCAGTATGGCAGGAACTAAGTACCAATAAAGCTCATTATGCCAATAGGTTTCAGTATGGCAGGAACTAAGTACCAATAAAGCCCATTATGCCAATAGGTCTCAGTTATAGCAGGAACTAAGTACCAATAAAGCCCATTACACCAATAGGTCTCTGTATGGCAGGAACTAAGTACCAATAAAGCCATTACACCAATAGGTCTCAGTATGACAGGAACTAAGTACCATAAAGCCCACTACACCAATAGGTCTCAGTATGACAGGAACTAAGTACCAATAAACCTCACTACACCAATGTCTCAGTATAGCAGGAACTAAGTACCAATAAAGCCCTATACCAATAGGTCTCAGTATGACAGGAACTAAGTACCAATAAAGCCCTATACCAATAGGCATCAGTATGACAGGAACTAAGTACCAATAAGCCCTATACCAATAGGCATCAGTATGACAGGAACTAAGTACCAATAAAGCCCTATACCAATAGTCTCACGACCAACAGCCTCAAGTACCAGTATGTCTCAGCGTGATGGGTACAAGTACCCACAGGGCCCAGTATAAATGATTTGCAGTGTTGTACGAGCCAAATACCAACAGACTCTGTACAAATACATATCAAGCGATTGGGTCCCGCTACCAGTAGGGTCCAGTACCAATAGGTCTCATTGCGATTATGGCCTATGTCAAGTAAAGGCCCTGTTCTGATAGGTCATAGTGTACGGTGGAGGCTCATTGGCATACCAATATAATTTAATACCAATTACACAATATATTAAGGCCCAGTCCAGTAGTTCTCAGTACGAGTGGGGCCAAGCACCAATAAGGCCCAGCGCCAATAGGGCCAAGTAAAACTTAGACCCAACACCAACTGGCTGAAGTACGACTTGGACCACATACCGACAGGGTTCAGTGCTAGAAGATCTCAGTCAGATTGGGGTCCAGCACCAACAGAGTCCAGTACTGTCAGAAACTGATCCCAAGTTCCTGGTCATTCCATATGTGTTTACTTGTGAAAAGCGTGAGAGGGTTACCAAGTTTTTAAAATCGTTCTCTTTTCAAAACCTTGCATAAGTGGTATATTTATTGTGTGATTTATCACTAACGATGTCTTTAAAGTCTTGTTCACCCTGTAGTGCCTTGGTACCGCCTACTAATGGAAACCGTGCAGCACGTATGCATTAAATGTGGTGAACAAATAAAACAAGATGATTGAATATGGTGAACAAATAAAACAAGATGATTGGTTTGTCATATGTAGGATGCGCACCCTATTTCTGGCCTTGATCACTGTCCTGTTGTACACGTTTTGCGTGAGATCAGTGTGTGTCTTGCTGAGGTGAAGGTGGTGGTGTGTGGTGGTGGTGGTGGTGGTGGTGGTGGTGGTGGTGGTTGTGTGTGTGTGTGTGTGTGGTGTGTGTGTGTGTGTGTGTGTGTGTGTGTGTGTGTGTGTGTGTGTGTGTGTGTGTGTGTGTGTGAAAGGCATAGGATGGGGGAGGGAGTGTGTGTGAAAGGCATAGGATGGGGGAGGGAAGGGGGCAGATGTAAGGATATAGGGCAGTGGGTGAAGGGGGGGGGGTGGCAAGATAGAGAGGAAGAGGAAGAATGGAGGAAGGGAAAGTGGAATGCCTGGTGTTAAGTCTGCACTGTATTGATCATGGTTTGTTTGCCAGTGTCGGTGTATTTAGTGTAAGTGATACCTTTCATGCGGGATGCTTTGCTGATGATTCCCTTGTGATATCGGTGAGGTTTGCTGCATCTAATCCGTCAATAGCTTGCACAACAGAATGTCTGTTCCTTTTCATTCACACACACCACACAACACACACACACACACACCACACACACACACACACACACACACACACACACACACACACACACACACACACACACACACACACAGACGCGCGCGCCGCACGCACGCACACACACACGCACACACACCACACACACACACACACACACACACACACACCACACACACACACACACACACACACCACATAATTTATGTGCACGCACAAGCGCTCAGCACGTTTGCACATGACGTGCAATATGAGTTATAATTTTTTTACCCCAGATCTTATCCATTTGCGTAGTAAACTTGCTCACTCTCGCTATGGCTTGATATAGAATTTTTCTTGTTGTTTTCTTAGAGGGGGGATGGAGGGGGGGTGAAATGGGACGAGGGAATTCTACACAGCGCCAGGAAACCATGTAACCAAGGGGTGGTGGTGGAGGAGGAGGGCTGGGTGGGGCGTTGTAGCTGACGCTCTGATGAAAAGA
>JAFLJL010001773.1:0-7500 GCA_018398815.1 Conus ventricosus | reverse complement strand
ATCCCAACTGCTGCCAGCTCCAACATTGCCCCGTGCCACAACTCCCTCCTCATCGCCCAGACAGCATGGAATCGCCACTGCATCCCTCCAGTCTCCAGCCATCGACAGTCCTTCATCCCTGTTGACATTTCTCACTCCTCAGTCCCTTCCTCCACCCACCAAAATACTGACCCCCATCTGATCCTCCCACGCCTACCCGTGTGTTTTAGAACAGGTGTGTTGTCACCTTCCCCACCAGTTACTGACCCTCTGCCTGCCACCTTTCTGTCACACACTGACCCCCCAGAGTGCCAGCTCTCAGCATCGGATTTCCCCCACACTCTTCAACTAGCAAGCATTGGCCGTTATCACACACCTCGAAAACAGCTTATCTCAGCCACACGCACTATCTCCAACATGCAGCAAGACATACAAACACTGAAAAAATCAGCTTGAACACACATCCAAGCAAGTTGAACGGAACACTCTAGAACACTGGTGATATGGAGATTAGGGTGAAAATTCCATTAAGTCAGTAAATCAAGATCTTTCACAACAAATCAAACAAGTACAGGATGAACACACATCTACAACGTCAGATGAAAGATAGCACAAGCAGACTGCAATCATTCAAAGACAGTTCAAAACAACATCAACAGTGACATTAGGAAACAAGTGCATGCCCTCAAACCAATTATCAAACACAACAATCCGACACCAAGCAGTCCAGATACACAGTGACACTTCATCTACATCATCTACACAGATTGAATATGCAGTGGAAACATCAAATACATACAGTGGTGCTGTCAGACAGTTCTACAGAGCAAAACACAGGCTCATCTGTTCCGTCAACAAAATCTCTACACAACAAGAACAAACCAAACACAAAACAATGACAGAAATCCCACTGCCATCAACAAACAGAATCCAAATCCCCCACCTCCTTTAGCTATCCTACGACAAAAGACAATCCAGACACTTGTAACATGCTGCTATTAGGAGACTCTGTGTTACAAGGGGTAGATGAGAAGGAAATGTCAACAGAGCGCTACAGGGTGAAAAATCTGTCAGTGCCTGGTCTGACAGTCCATCATCTGTGTCAATGGTGAATTCACTGCCCCCATCACCCCACATCAACGGGTCACTTTCCATGTGGGGATCAACAGCTGTGAGGAAAGGCCAGTGCCTGTAGCAGACTGGGTTGAGTTAATCCACCTACTCAGGCAAGCGTTCCCAGTGCTTCACTGCAGGCCTCACTCCATTCTTCCTCCCTTGGTCAACACCCCCTTAAGGACATGGCGTCACGATCCACGGCCAATCTTCGCCTCTCCTGCCGTCAAGAGGGGATTAGTTACCTAGATAACACCCTTCTTCCTCGCAGATCTGGGGCGCCAAAGAAAGCCATGTACCGAGACAGACTAATCCCAGTTCCTATGGCTGCAAAGTCCTTGCCTCCACATCTGTCCACTAGTAACCACAAGACCCAACCCTCCAACTACATCAGGCCCACCACACACAGAGCAAGAAGGAACCGTCTTGCAACACAAGACGCCCCAGTGACCACTTACAGTCCACATAGTTATAACTATGAAAGTGATTTCCCAGCGAACACTCCCCAAATCCCAACTCGCGCAGTGTGTATAGTATGCTAGGTCGGCATCAACGCCCTACAAAGCAACCCCTTCTACAGTCCCCACCACATGGATTCCTTTTCTTCCCCAGTGAATAGAAATGACAAACAGCAATGTAAAGAGTACAGAAACGTGACCTGCACCCTCCACCCACATAGCACATCACCCCCTGCCATGTCCAAACCACACACTAGCAGCAACCAACAACCACACCATCTCCAAACACATCTCAGCTGCAACTCACAACACATCTTGGCTACAATTTCCCAGCACAGCACAACTACACCCTCTAATACCCCATACATCCAACTCCAAACAATGCCCACCTTACACTTCACAATACAGCACTCCTGCCACCACCCAACACATTACACTTCCACACCCCCACCATCACACACTCCCACACAGTCAGTACAACCCCCTAGCCCACTACATCCATTTGCTGTTCAGTTGCTGAACACAATGACTGCTCAGTTCCTGTCACAGCAACACCAACCAGCTCCTCTCCCCATGTCCTCATTGAATTAAATTAATTTGTGACTGTATGCATCCTATATTCGTATATTGTTGCTTCATCACCGTCTCTGCATTGTTTATATCCACTTCCATGTCACATAGGTATGTAGTACGATATGCTATTTCATCATCCATGTGCTATGTATGTGTGCGCATATCTAATGGTTTATGAGCGTGCATAATGGTTATATCCACTTCATATCACACAGGTATGTAGTGCGATATGCTATTAATTTTCATCATCTATGTGCTATGTATGCATGCGCATATCTAATTGTTTTGAGCGCATATCTAATAGTTTTCTACATGCGTGTGTGTTGGGCGCACACACGCGTGTGTGTATGTGAGTGTGCGTACGTGCGTATGTGTGTGTGTGAGTCTGTGTATGTGTGGCGCGCGCGCACGCGCGCGTGCGTGTGTATGTGTGAATCTATGTGTATTTGTTTGTTGGTTCGTTTCTTGTCTGGCTGCTGCAGTCTGTCGGGTGCCTGTCAGATGTATTGCACGACTGTTACTTTTATCTCAAGAAGTGTGTTCTATGGTGTTGTTGACAAACAAAAAACTGGTGCGTCGACATCGAAGTGCTTGCCACTCAGTGGTTAAAAAGACAGAGCAAAATGTGCTGACGTTGGGATTGTTGTAGACAAACAAAAACTGGTGCGTCGTCATCGAGTACTACCACTCAGTGGTTAAAAAGACAGAACAAATGTGCTGACACTGGGAGTGTGACGCGTGCTCGTATTGAGAGACTATACGAGTCATCATCATAAACCAATAACTTTTTTTCTCTTTTTTTTTTTTTTTTTTTTTTTTTTTTTCCTTTGAACATTGTTTACCTTTTTTGTATATGTTGTTGCACAATTGTTTGTAACTTTAACTTTTGTTTGTTTCTCATTTCATTATCATTTTGCATTGCAGATTGTTCTGTTGTGTGTGTACTATACGGACACATTTGTGTTTGTATTTAAGTAAAACAAAGAGAAAAAAAAAATCCTTATAGAAAAGAGACTGAACAAAGCCTCTGCAGTAGGAGACTTCTGCAATAAACTACTATTTACTGCGAGCGAGGCAATATTGTGCATTGCCAACTGTAGTTACAAGTGCGACTATACGTGACTTGTGTATTTGTATGCGAGTGTTTGGGTTGTTGGTTCTTTGCTTTGTCTTAAGTTTCATTTTACTTTTTTTTTTTTTATTTTTTTTTTTTTTCCTTCTTTTTCTTTTTCTTTATCTCTCTTCTGTACCCTTCATCGTAATTTTGCTTTAGAAGTATTTCCTTTGTGTATATCTTTTCATTTCAGAAAAGTGTTTCTATAAGTATATACTATCTGACCGAGGAGCTTCGGCATATTCTGTGAAGATTTTATTGTCTTCTCATTCGCTTTAGTTTCCTAAAGTTGTTACGGTGTGTAAACCAGCCCCATATTCCCTCTCTTTTATGCGCTTTTATCGTGTTCCTTGACTATACAAATCTTAACGACAGTTAACGTGCAAAATCGTCGTCTCCTATAATCATCACATCAGTACACATACTTGAATTGTCCTTTGGACTGAATTCATTGCCTGCTTTCTGGATTTTGTGTGTTCTTGGATATTTTATAATTGCTGATCTTATATTTGTAATTGTTGTTGTAACAGTATATCTATTTTGTTTTATTGCTCAGGATTTTGCTCTAGAATTAATACAATGGACTATTGTAATGTAATTAATAATGATACTGGATTACGCATTGGTCACCTAAATGTTTATCATCTGCCAAATAAGATTCATGATGTCTGTTTTCTTCTAAACGAATCCCCTTCTATTCATCTGCTTGGTCTTAGTGAAATCGCCTTGACTCCCGTTTCACTGATACAGCTTTATCCATAACTAACTATAACTTTGTCCGACGCGATGCACATCACTCTGGTGAAACAGGACTTGGAATATATATTCATCAGAGCATCGCTCACTGTACAAAAAGGCGGCGTGACCTTGAGCCTGATAATGTTGAATGTATGTGGCTGCAGGTCAAACCTCCAACTCAGCCCCTCTTCTAGTTGGATATGTGTACAGGAATCCCGCTGCCACTTTCCTTTGGTATGACAACTTTGTACACATGATGGATGATGTATATAAGAGCTATCCAAATGTCATTCTTCTTGGTGATTTTAACATGATCTGTTAAAACGGCAAGCCTGCCTGGGATGCGACCACCACACTCTTTGGCTTGCATCAGCTTATTCATAATCCAACTAGAATCGCAAAGACATCTTCTACATTACTGGATCATATCTACACGAACAACAAAGCCATGGTATCCAATATAACAGTGGGCAACAAAAGCATCAGCGACCACTGTCTCATTTTGTGTACTTGGTGTTGTAAACTTCCAAAGCAACAGAATAAGGGCCACACAACCATTCAATATCGCTGCTTCAAAAATTTCAGTAAGGATGAATTTTTCCTCGACTTAAGCTTTAGCTCCTTTCTACAGTGTACTCAATTACACAGATCCAAATGAAGCGTATAATACCTGGTATAATATCTTTCTCTCAATCGTGATAAACATGCCCACTTAGAAGAAAAAGGGTAAAACACAGAGTACTTCCCAGCTGGCTGACAAAAGACATTATTATAGAAATGGCACTAAGGGATGCACTTAAAACCGCAAAAAAAGTAGATGAATATAAAAAGCAGAGAAACAGAGTATCAGATTAGTTAGAAAATCAAAATCTGAGCATTTTAGGAAACTGATAAACGCACACAGGGATACAGCATCATTATGGCGTGCTAGTGTTAATGAAATAACTGACAAGTCGAGAAAGAAATCATAATACTGCGACTATGTGGTCTGCTAACACTTTCAACAATCATTTCCTTCAGGTAACTGAATCAGTACAAACAGCTGCCAGTGTCACATTCTTTAATCGATATGAGACTCCAGCTGTTCTCAATCGTTTTGCCAAGAACGATTGAATACTAGAGATTCATTTAGCATCCCTTGCTTGCTATTAATGAAGTTGGTTCCTTAATTTCAAAACTTAAAATAAAAAAGCAATGGGTCTGATAACTTAAATGCTTCTATACTCAAGCTTGCTCTACCTTACATTGTTGATACCCTTACGTATGTTTATAATTTGTGTATTGATCAGTATGTTTTCCCATGTGGTCTAAAGGCAGCAAAAGTTATTCCCTTACCCAAATCAAGAGATCTCACTGATTTAAACAATTTTAGACCAATATCTCTTTTATCGTTGTATCGAAACCTCTTGAGATGCATGTTCACAAAAACACCTAACTAAACATATGGAACATCACAAACTGTTCCACCCATTTCAGTCAGGCTTTCGTCGAAATCACTCATGCCACACGGCCTTAACACGCCTCTGTGATACATGGCTATCAGCCATCAACGAAAGAAAACTCACTGGAACTGTTTTCCTCGTTTTAAGAAAACGTTTGATCTTGTAGACCACAACATATTATTAAAAAAAATGACTGCATATGTTCAAAATTCGGCAGTAGTCACCTTCTTTCAGTATATCTTGAAAACAGGACCAGCGTGTTTACTTAAACGGTACTTATTCCTCTGAAGGAATAGTGAGCTGTGGTGTTCCACAGGGCTCTGTCCTTGGACCTCTTCTCTTCTGTATTTTTATAAATGACCTACCGATGCACATATCTCACAATGATGTCATCTGTGATCTGTTCGCTGACGACAGTTCTCTTCACTGTAGTGATACAAACATCATGTCTGTACAAATATCGTTACAACAAAGTATAAATGTATGTCTTAGAATGGTGCAACCAAAACCGAATGGTCCTTAATCCGCAAAACAAAATGTATGGTCCTAGCATCGAGACAGAAACATCAACGACAGCATCTTATGTTGAACCTAAAATGAGTGAAACCTTGATCGAGCAGGTTACCGAACACCGTGTTTAGGCGTGATTATTGATGATAATTTTAAATGGCAATCACATATAAATCATGTTTGCAAACAGTTGGCTCGCAATTTGTTTTTGCTCATATAAACTCAGTTATTATGTTGAACCACACATCCGGAAATTATTTTTGAAGCCCATTGCCTTTCTCACATCAACTATGCGTCCACTGTCTGGAGTGGTGCGGTGTGAAAATCACATAAAAAAAAGATCAACTCTATGCATAGGCGGGGGAATTAAGCTGATTCTTCCGACAAGTTTCTATCAACCACGGGCAAATTCGCAAAACTAATGATGCTACCACTGCAGAGCCAACTGATCTATAATAAGGCAGTACTAATGTTTAAAGTCCATGCAAACATGGCGCCAACATATTCTTGCTGAGTTTATCAAATGGCAACAACGCGATATGATTCAAATAATTACATTTTACCACGTGTCCGCATTGATTTGTTCAAATCTAGTTTTGCATTTTTTGGTCCATCTGTGTGGAACTCTCTTCCTCCGTCTGCCAAAAATGTCAATCACTGCCGTCCTTCAAATCAGCAATACATAAACATTTACTTGAACAATAAATCTAACCTTTTGATCATAGTCTCAACGCCTACTTTTATGTTTGCCTCTATATTAGCTGATGAAAATGTGTATGTATGTATGTGTGGGTGGGTGGGTGGGTGTGTGGTGTGTGGGTGTACGCGTGCGTGCGTGTATGTGTGGGCGTGTGCGCGCATGTGAGCGCGCACGTAGTCTGATTATGTTTGTGTAATTTGTAATGGAATTTTTTTTTTTTTTTTTTAAATAATTATTATTCTTATTACTATTGTTATTGTTATTATTATGATATTGCTATATTTTCATTGTTTCTACCATTATTAATATGTGCAGTGTGTTTAGTTGAATGTTGTAGAATAGCAAGGACAGATTGGAAGAATAGGCACTGCCTAAAATCTCTAATCCTTGAGTAATAAAGTTTTTGAGTCTTTGAGTCTTTGAGTCTCTCTTCTCTCTCCCTGTCTCTCTCCTCTCTCTCCTCTCTCTCTCTCTCCCCTCTCCCTCTCTCTCTCTCTCTCTCTCTCTTCTCTCTCTCTCCTCTCTCTTCTCTCTCTGTCTCTCGCTCTCTCAATCCCATTTTTGTGTGCATGAATAGGCCTGATGCGCGCTCTCGTCCATATGTGTGTGGTTTTGTGTGTGTGTGTGTGTGTGTGTGTGTGTGTGTGTGGTGTGTGTGTCTGTGTGTCTGTGTGTGCGTCTGAGGTGTGAGTAAGTGTGTAGTGTAGTGCATGTGTGTGTGTGTGTGTGTGTGTGTGTGGTGTGTGTGTGTGTGTGTGTGTGTGTGTGGTGCGTTGTGTGCGTGGTCTGTGTGTGTGCGTGTGTGAGTTGGTGCGTGCGTGCGTGCGTGCGTGCGTGCGTGCGTGGTGCGTGCGTGGTGTGTGGGGGTGCGTG
>JAFLJL010001772.1:34173-53237 GCA_018398815.1 Conus ventricosus | reverse complement strand
TCTGCCTTTGTGAATCCAGCCTGTTCTTCAGACGGTATCTGCTGTCGGCTATAACTTATTCGGAATGATTTTGAGCATCGCTTTGCTGGCGTGGCTGGTCAAATCGATAGTGTGGTAGTTATGGAAGAGTGGACCATTTCTTTTCTTGAGAAGGATGGTGATCAGCCATTGAATCCACGGCGTGGGCCACTCAGTAGTATGCCTGATTTTGTGGCAGACTGGCATTAAAGATGTCAAATACTGCCTCTCTGGCATGTTTCAAGAGATCTGCAGGGATGTTGTCAATGCCTGCAGCCTTCCCTCATTCAGCAGTTTCACTGCAGCTATGACCACTTCATACAGTATTGGAAAGTCAGTCTCAGCCAGCGAGTCCACGTTTGGCACACTTAGATCACCTTTGCTCTGTGTGTCGCAGAGTTGTAGATCGCCTTTGCTCTGTGTGTCGCAGAGTTGTAGAGTTCAGACCAGAGTTCAGTCCAGCTGTTGATGATGTCTTCGTGCTGCGTGAGGCAGTGGCCATCTTGATCCTCAATGGTGCTCAGACTTTCCTGTTGAGGGATCAACTATCTTACCATAGTAAAAGCTTTTTTTGCGTCATTGTTGTCTGGGTTTTTGTCAGTGTCTTCACATTGTGGTTCGATCGAGCTTTCCCTTGCATCCTGTATTATCTCACTCCTCCCTTCGTTTATAACGCTAATCCCCACCACCACCCCACCCCATTCCCCTCCCCCAACCCCTCTCAGTCATACTGAGCAGCTTAAGCCCCTCTAGTGTCTCACATATCTCCGAGCTATCGTTTGTGATTCATGGTTTGGATGTGCACTGGCTTTCTCCGAGGCCCTCTGTTGCAGTCTAAGTCATCACTTGACTTAGATCACAATAGAGGGATTCTAGATCTCCCAACTGGAATTGTTTTAGGGCAGTAGAAAGAAACTCGTGGAGAGCGTGGCAGCAGAGAGTCCTCAGAAGAGAAGCCCCCTTCAAGCAAGTGTTTCGGCCCTTATCTCCTGACACTCTAGGGGGGTTGGGCCACACCCGGTTCATGACTCCGGATGTCCCTCTGCTGCCCTTTTTTTTCCCCCATCTTGGGACGAGCCATGGCTGGGATTCGAACCCATGACCCTCTGGACATGCTCATTTACTTAATGACTCGCGCTTTAACCACTGAGCCACAGGGACACCTGATATTTGTAGGGAAATTAAGCCTTATGAAGTTCACTTTTGTTCCGCCTTGACCAGATCCAGCTTGAACACCTCTCTGCCGCTTCTGCCATTGCTTTCAGGGCTCTGGTTTTTTCCTTCCCTGCAACTGAGAGCTGTTTCATGAGGCTGTCTGCAGACGTTCCTACAAATCCCCTAGCTCCAATTTCTGCAGTGAGGACTTTGACCTGATAGCCTTCTCTCCTCAGGCTGTTTGCCAGATCAGCATACTTTTCAGTCTTGTAGATTTGAGCTGCCTCCATTCTGTTCTCATATGGCACCGTGAGCTCGATCATGATCAGCTGCTTGGTTGACTTAGAGTGGACTACTATGTCTGGTCTCATGCCACTCTTGCTGATGATCTCTGGGTGACTCTTCCATTCTGGGAGGTCTGCAGTGCACTCCCAGTCATCTGCCCCATCCAGCAGACTCTGCCTGCATGTTTCGAGTGGCACTGTTGTTCTTGGCCATGATTTGCTGCCTCCTGCCGTGAAGAATGTTGCGGGTGCTTTTGGAGTCCTGATGCTCCCTTTTGTGGTGTTGGTACTAGCCCAGACTACTTGCACAATCTCTTTGAGCACTTGGTTGTGCCTCCATGTGTACCTTCCTTTAGCCAGGGCTACTTTACATGAGCTTAGAACATGCTCCACTGTTTGCTTTTCATGGCAGAGGGGGCATGCAGGATCGTCTGTTTTCCCCCACTTCACCAGGTTTGCATTTGAGGGCAGAAGGTCATATGCAGATCTGAGAATGAAGCTGATCCTGAGAGGGGCCATGTGCCAAATGTCATTCCAAGTTAGACTTCTTTGGAGTGCATTCTCCCACGTTGTCCATTGCCCTTGCTGGCTCTGCTGGACTGCTTTTTGGAGTCTTTTTTGGTCTTCTTCGTTTCTCATCTCCTGAATCATCATGTCTCTTTTGGCTTTTCCTTTGGCCTTTGACCACCATTCAGTTTTGGTCACCCCCAGTCCTTGTCTGTTGGTCTGTGTGTGTCCTGTTATTTCTCTGATCTTAAGACTTTCTTTGCAGAATCCATCGCCTCTTGAACTTTCCATTTTCTGCCTGTCTTCAGCTGGGGCTTGATTGCTTCTACCACCTTGTCTCCTGAGTCCTCCAGCATGCTTTGAAGTCTGATCTTCCCTGCTTTGTATTCCTCCAGGATGGATTTCAGTGGTAGTTTGAGCTTTGAGATTTTTCCTCTGGGAATTGTGCAGCAAATATCCGATCTTTCAGTTTCTCAAAATCAAAATTCAGACAGCTCTAGGGGAACAGAAAATAGCATGATTGGAGGTTTTCAAAATTTAAAGTAAATCTGCTAGTTAGCAGGGACAAACAAATTACAAGACAAAACACGACGCGTTTCGACCTCTTAGGTCTTCTTCAGGCAAGATAAACAACATTCAGGACAAGGAAAGTGAAGAACGAGCAATCACTTCTTGCGCCGAATTTGAGAAGAGATTTGAGAATTTGAGAAGAGATTTGAGAATTGGAGAAGAGATTTGAGAATTGGAGAAGAGATTTGAGAATTGGAGAAGAGAAGTGATTGCTCGTTCTTCGTTTTCATTGTCCTGAATGTTGTTTATCTTGGCTAAACAAGACCTCACTTTGACACTAATCACAATCAAAGGTTGAGTTCAGCTGAGTTCAACGGAGCCAAGTTGAGTTTAGTTCAACTGAGTTCAGTTGAGTTTAGCTGACTTTAGCTGAGTTGAGCTGTGTTCAGCTGAGTTCAGTTGAGTTCAGCTGAGTTCAGTTGAATTCAGCTGAGTTCAGTTGAATTCAGCTGAGTTCAGTTGAGTTTAGCTGAGTTCAGTTCAGGACAGCTGAATTCAGTTACGTTCAGCTGAGGACAGCTGGGTTCAATTGAATTAAGTTGAGTTCAACTTGAGTTCAGTTGGGTTTAGTTGAGTTCAACTTAGTTCAGTTGGGTTTAGCTGAGTTCAGCTGAGTTCAGTTGAGTTCAGTTGAGTTCAGCTGAGTTCAGTTGAGTTCAGTTGAGGACAGTTGAGTTCAGCTGGATTCAGTTGAGTTCAGTTAAGTTTAGCTGAGTTTAGCTGAGTTGAGTTGAGTTCAGCTGAGTTCAGTTGAGTTCAGCTGAGTTCAGTTGAGTTGAGTTGAGGACAGTTGAGTTCAGCTGAGTTGAGTTGAGTTCAGTTGAGGACAGTTGAGTTCAGCTGAGTTGAGTTGAGTTCAGCTGAGTTCAGCTGAGTTCAGTTGAGTTCAGTTAAATTCAGTTGAGTTCAGTTGAGGACAGTTGAGGGCAGCTGAGTTCAGTTGAGTGCAGCTGAGTTCAGCTGAGTTCAGCTGAGTTCAGTTGAGTTCAGTTGAGGACAGTTGAGTTCAGCTGAGTTCAGCTGAGTTCAGTTGAGCTCAGCTGAGTTCAGCTGAGTTCAGCTGGGTTCAGCTGAGTTCAGCTGGGTTCAGTTGAGTTCAGTTGAGTTCAGCTGAGTTCAGCTGGGTTCAGTTGTGTTCAGCTGGGTTCAGTTGAGTTCAGCTGAGTTCAACTGAGTTCAGTTGGGTTTAACTGAGTTCAGTTGAGTTCAGTTGAGTTCAGCTGATTTCAGTTGAGTTCAGTTGAGTACAGTTGAGTTCAGTTGAGTTCAGCTGGGTTCAGTTGAGTTCAGTTGAGTTTAGCTGACTTTAGCTGAGTTGAGTTGAGTTCAGCTGAGTTCAGTTGAGTTCAGCTGAGTTCAGTTGAGTTCAGTTGAGGACAGTTGAGTTCAGCTGAGTTCAGTTGAGTTCAGTTGAGGACAGCTGAGTTCAGCTGAGTTCAGTTGAGTTCAGCTGAGTTCAGTTGAGTTCAGTTGAGGACAGTTGAGTTCAGCTGAGTTCAGCTGAGTTCAGTTGAGTTCAGCTGAGTCCAGCTGAGTTCAGTCGAGGACACCTGGGTTGTGCCGGTCCCATTCCAATCCGATCTGCTCCTTTCCGATTTGCTCCGTTCCGTTCAGTTGTAGTCAGTTCTGTTGTCTCTCTGCTACCAGTGTACACCGGGAAATGAAGTCAGCAGGTCCGGGCTCTCGGTGCAAGATGATTAGTGTCTGTGGTGGAGCATGTGACCACTGAACTGAAGACCAGATGCGCACAGGTGATACAGCATTGATAGGACATGCAGTGTGCGTATGGAGGCATGCTCACACGTACTCTCTCTCTCTCTCTCTCTCTCTCTCTCTCTCTCTCTCTCTCTCTCTCTCTCTCTCTCTTTTTTTTTTGTCTGTCTGTCTGTCTGTCTGTCTGTCTGTCTGTCTCTCTCTCTCTCTCTCTCTCTCTCTCTCTCTCTCTCTCTCTCTCTCTCTCTCTCTCTCTCTCTCTCTCTCTCTCTGTCTGTTTGTCTCTCTCTGTCTCTGTCTCTCTGTCTCTGTCTCTGTCTCACTCTCTCTCTCTCTCTCTCTCTCTCTCTCTCTCTCTCTCTCTCTCTCTCTCTCTCTCTGTCTATATCATATGTTTGAACAAATTACATTGGACATACTGGGCATGAAATAAATGACAACATTACACACGTCACAGTACAAGAACTTTTCTGATATCCAGATGCAGCCAATCCGGAGTTTTCAGTTGCCTGTAGTTAGTAAACCTGAGAGAGAGAGAGAGAGAGAGAGAGAGAGAGAGAGAGAGAGGAGAGAGAGAGAGAGAGAGAGAGAGAGAGAGAGAGAGAAGCAGACAGACGGACAGACAGACAGACAGACAGACCGAGAGACAGATAGACACTCCGACAGACAGACAGACAGACAGACAGAGTTTTGTTTTACTTTTGTCACAAGAAGCTAACAAAACAAAACAAACAAACAAACCAAATAATCTTGTCTGCGACACATTCTCAACGGTTCAGGAAGCCCGGGGGAGGGGATAGAGAGGGAGGGAGGGGTGGAGGAAAGAGCAGGGGAGGGGGGATGGAGGAAAGAGCAGGGGAGGGGGGATGGAGGAAAGAGCAGGGGAGGGGGGATGGAGGAAAGAGCAGGGGAGGGGGGAGGGAGGAAAGAGCAGGGGAGGGGGGAGGGAGGAAAGAGCAGGGGAGGGGGGAGGGGATAGAGAGGGAGGGGGGAGGGAGGAAAGAGCAGGGGAGGGGAGAGAACAGGAAAACCTTCATTCTGGCTCACTTGCTCCTCCACCGAGTTTTTGGGCGAAAGTGGCCTAAAAGCCGCCTTTCCCTGTTCTCTGACAAGTAAGACTTCAATAACCAAAAGATAACGATTATCTACAAACAAACATACTGTGCAGGGTTATCCGTTTTCAATACTAATTTACTAAACTTTTCAGATTTCAGTTTTTGCTTAATCCTGTGTTTTTCCTGATCATTTTCAATAACATCATTTTCGCGCAAACATTCTTCAAATGAGTCTCTGTCTTTCATGTGAAATAACACTACAGTCTTTAACTGTTCTCTAAAGTCTTTTAAAACCGAGTTATATTTCTGGCATAAAATCCACACACTTATCCCATCATGTCTTCCGCTGAAAGCTAGTTTTGACAAAGTGTTTCTCTTTTTAACTATATCTTTTTCTGCTGAACAGTCATCTATAATAAAGAGTGTCTGCGTTCCTTCAAACACTTTATAAAAGTATTCTAAACACTCACTCAGTTTAGTGCTAGGATTAACTAAATATACGTCATTGTCTGTCCATATAAACCTTCTATCATGATATGCTTTGTTCCTTTTAAGTGTTGGACAGAAAATCACAATATGATCAAAATTATAGCGATAAACTGTTTGTAATAAGTCTAGGACAAATATTGTTTTTCCACAACCAGTCTGCCCACAAATCATTGAACAATGAGGGGATTTTATCATAAAGTTTAACTGCTCCATAGTTTTATAACAGAATTTAATCTAATCCAGTTATTATTTTTATCATACTCTCTGTCAAAACTTGTTCAGTATAATAAAACCCTACGAGGCCTAAATGGGTGAGATTAATCCAATTCAGTTCTGTAAGATTGTTTCTATTTAAGTCAACATTGATTTTGTTGCTTGTTGTTATGATCTTAATATCCTCACCATTGTGAAGAACGACGATGGTAACGTTAAGGCGTTTAACGTCTAAGTTTTGCCAGCTAATATTAATTCCTTTTATAAGGACGTCACTAACGCCCACAACCCATCCCTCTCCACATCTTTAAAGACAGAAATTTCAAATATCATTGTGAACGTGTCTCCTAATTCTCTGCTTGGAAAGAACTGCAATTTTGTAGAAGCTTTTTTTACAACTGTTTCTTTTCTGTGGAGGATGTACTGTTTTTTCCCATACGGCGTTATTTCAATTTCTTTCCGACTATTGTCGTCCGGCATAAGACTTACATGTAAAGGGCCAGAGTTGAATGCTTTTCTGAAACTTTTTTGACGGCTAAAATATGTAAATGGGCTTATGAATTCAAATTTTATTTCCCATTCTAAATATGGTTCTAAGTGCCATTTGAGGTCAGGTTTTCGAACTATTTTATATTCATACTGGCCAACATTATTTGCCTCTAGATTGCGCAGTTGTTCTAGTTTAGGAAACTTTTTGCTGTCGCCAACCTCTTTGCGTTTATAATCACCATCTTTAGTGTACTCAAAACCATACAAAGCACCTATCTCACCGTTCTGTTCAAAGTCCGCAACGTCTGCAAGGTCTTTTAATTCTAAGGTTATACACCTCACAGGCGCTAATGTAACTCCCGATTCTTCTGGCCCACGCGACATGTTTTAGTACAGCGTATTATTTTATTTCTAAAACAATGTGCAGGTTATCACATTTTACAACTTTTCCTGCTTTGTCTTTGATTTTTATATTAAATGATCCGACCCTCCCACAAACTAATCTTTTAAACTGTAAATTAGGGAATTGTATAATTTCATAATCGCAATATGCAGCTTTCCCTGATGGAAGAGCTCTTAAAACAGTTGAGGGCCTTCCGTCATATAAGTTTTCATCAGTGCTCAGCTCATCCAAATGAACATAGAGTAATGAATGTAATGCAAGATCGAGCGGACTTTCCCCCTCATAAGTAGTTTTGGTTGGTGTAACTCTAAATCTATAATTGTTAGCTGTAAAGCCTAACATTTTAGCTAGCTCTTTATCAAAATAGAAACCTCCTTCTTCTTCAGGCTTGAATGTTAACATTGTTTTTAGATTTGCATTGTTAAGTTTGAGAGTAATGTCAAAGTTACTCATTGCTTCTTTTAGTGAGCAAAACCCGTAATAACCATCAGGTATTGTTAACTCGCTAACTTTGGTCCCTGTTTTATAAATTTTTTTTTAACCTTATTATTCTTCCTGGATTCACTTATATTAAACCATACGACTTTGTAAAATATTTCATGGAGCGCGACCGTTTTGGCCCCGCAATTGTTATCAATAGCATGTTCTAAAAACGAAGGCCGGTCTTGGGTTGTTATTGTTACAAACATTTTTTGAACGAAATAAAAATGAGCGCGTTCAAATATACTGATGCAAAATATTCTGTTGGGCCGCACTACAATCTTAAAAATATAGCAACTGATACTCTTGACATTGCTGTGACCCAGACTGCCTCTTTTCATAAAAAGGTGAGTACTCCATTGAAGAGCTATTTTAAACCCCCCCTATTAAAAAACGACCACATCAAGAAAGCGTGGTTTAGTCATCCGATGCAGTTTTATCAGAACCAGTTAAACTTTGCTGTGTTTGCGCATCAACTGGGTGTGGAGTGGCGTATGCTGATCATTTAAATCACCATGATCCTTTGGTGAGGTCAGTGTACAGATTTCATTTCTATTACACGTTCAGACGTATTTTGACTGAACTGCAAGCGCCATTACAAATGACAAACCATTTAATCCACTCAGCAACAGAATAGACATGAAGGCTTTGAAGGATCTGTAACGATTCAATATTAACATCAGACAGGCTTTAGACAAAAGTTGGATCATAATCATGGCCTAGGCGACCTTTATTTTCGGGGCACGCACAGAAAGTATAACTATGACTGGCATCCTCCTTTCAAAACTTTCTTTTCAGGCCCAACTGTTCAGCCTGGGTCCCTACAGCAAGAGCATAAAACAGCATGGACAACATTTATCTTAGACACTTCTAAGGGCCTAAACTAGGGCGGGAATAGAACAAATAAACGACTCTATTCGCACTTACGTTTGGTGTTTGCTAGGTCGCAAGCACAGGCAAGATCAAGCATAACTGATCCTTCTACTGGCTTTGACGCGCAAAAACAATACTTAGCAAATTTAGGGGAAACGCCATTAATTCTACAGTTGATTTACCTTCAAGTATTCAAAGGTACCAACATGTTTTTACAATACGCAAGATCGAAAGTAGACTTTGCTGTTGGCACTGGTTTATACATGCTGCCTTCTGACTCAGACTCCAGGTAGGAATAATAATAAACTATAATAATGAAATTCTTATAGCAGGAAATGAACAGAAGGTTGGGAAAAACGACATAAATTCTGAGCCAGTAATATTACAAACAATAAAAGAACACCCAAGATTAAGTCATCTAATCCCCGAAGTCCAAACCCAAAAGTCATTGAAGACTCAGCAAAGCTCGCGGACTCTGTTCGCGATGCCCATGAATATGAAAAGACAGCGCTTGTTCTTGGATTAACTGGCATAGGATTACTTGGTCTTTATCTTACTAAATAGTAACCCAACTATTACGAGAACTAATGCCATAAGTGCTCGGCCATAAAGCCAACTACTTTGCTTGCAGTAGACAAAAGCCAGCTGACAATACTCCCCAATATTCCTGGTAAAGCGTTCACGGCTTTACCAGCTAATTTTTTTAATAAACTTGCAAGATGATCAAGCTGTTTTTTTACCCATGATTTATCAGGCGGAGATGGAGGCGATGGCGGCGGAGGCATGAACTTTGCCCTCCGCCACCGCCTGTAATAGCCATCACCAGTGTACTTATTGCAAATCCTAAGGCAGTTATAACGCTTGCTAATGTGACACCTTGCTCTCTAAACAGCGTTTTTATTCGTTCTGCTAGCGTTGTGTCTTCATATAAAATTTTTCGGGTAGTTTCTCTTATTCTATTCACTTGAGTTCGTAATTGGTCTCGGTTAGTAGTTAGCACTTCTAGTCTTGCTGATCTTTCTTGTTCAAGATCTTTTAGTCTTTGGGTTATTCTTTCTTTAATATCATGCCCTAAGTCGGCGTCATCAGCCTCAACGAGTTTTTCTTTTTCTCTTCTTATATGCCCATCTAGTTCCCCTAGTTTTGCAAAAATTGTTTGTTAATTCCCCTCTGATGGTTCTTAAAGCATGATCAAGGGCCGCTATTTCTCGCATGGGTAGCGGTGAGTCGTGTATAGTCTTTAACGCTGTTTCTTCTGAAAAACTGGTTTCTGCTTCTATTGCATTTATTATTTCATCTGCCGATTGATTTAATTCTTTAAGTTCCATGTTTTGTATTTGGTTAGCTGTTGGGAGTTCCTGCAGCGTGTTTTGAAGTTTAGCAACTGCATCCCTATCTAATTTCGGCCTAACAAGGCCAAGGCGATTTTGATCTTTCACACTGAGTCTTTGTATAATTGTACTCTTGGCTAAAAACTTTGATGGGTCGGGTTTAGTTGTAACCCGAACAAGTTGCCCTTGATCGTTTTTTACAGACAAATGACCATCTTCTAATTCAAATCATTTGGGTCTATAAATTCGGGAGGTTCTTGGCCTAAACTTTTGTAAAATGCTTCGACCGTACTTGCTGTTAATTTTCACGCCGCATTGAGAGCGTTGAGCGATGCTGTGTCAAAGGGATCATTTCACTCATGTCGTCTCCAGGATCAAAACATCATAATCTTCTTCACCTTCAATTCCTGCCATGTTTTTAAATAATTAACTTTTTATTTTGCTTCATAAAAATGCCGCAACAAGACATGGCTCGATTCTTGACCCGCATAGAAGTCTGAAAGAGCCCCATGGCGTGAAGGGAAATAACGGAATATTATTGTTCCAAATAATCCATCTTTCTATTGATGCAGATCAAATTCTTACTGTCAAATTTCCAGACCTAGGAGCAGATGAATTGATTGTGCCAGGCTCTGCGCGTCTTACTTTCAAAATAGAACTCGCTTCAACAACAGACCAAACAGGACGTTGTACAGAATCTGGGGCGGGCAATCGTTAAGAAAATTTCTATAAAACTTGAGGGGCAAGAAATATTTCTTTACACAATGCAGACATATTTTTAACCTATTCTGATCTATGGCTAAACCGGGAATGAAAGGGCTGATCTTGCGTTTCAAGGAATCGAAAATGAAGAAGCACTAAAACATAGAATAGGCGCCGAAGATTACTAAAGACGGTAAAAAGTATGCAGCTGTAAATTTTGCGTATGGAAATCGCTTTTCCATCCCCTTAGATTTTGAGTTGTTAAAAGCGCATGCACCGTACTTTCAAGGAGCGTTAAAAGACAGATTGTCATATGAACTAACTTTTAATGAATACAAACGTGTTATCAGATCATCAGACACCCGGGGCAAAGTACAGCATTTCTGACATCTCGTTAGAGTTTGACGTTGTTAGCAACCCTTTCTTAGCAGAGCTGATTGAGCAACAATATCAGAGAAAATTAGTAATATATTACGACAGAGTGATTCATCATACAACATATCCCAGAAGCAGGGCAGACACTAATGGAATTTTAGTTTTAGCGTCGCAGCAAGATCGCTTAAAGGTATTTTATTGCTGTGTGAAGATGAAGAACGTTCAAAAGAGCAAGTGAAAAGTTTTTTAATCCTAAAATAACGAAAGTGCAATGTTCGATTGAGGGTAGTCCTAACCAAATCTACGCTAGCGGGCTTAAACCTTATCAGCATTTTGATGAAATAAGAAAACTGTTTTGGGGGCGGGAGGTGTAGAAATCCCAAAAGTTGACCTTGCGTCTAAAGATTTACATCTTCACAATGTTAGGCTTGATGATTATTTAACAACGAAATACGGTTTTATGGGGTTGACCTAAGGTCAACAGAGGATAATCAGTTGCATGGAAGCGGGAGAGCTGTGAGAGACGTAATAAACATTCAAATTGATAAAGAAGAAGAAGCCGATAAACCGCTTAATGTACATTTGTTTTTAATATATGATGCGCAGCTGAATATTGGAGATAACAGATTAAAAGATTGTAGTATACTAAATTATTTTTTATTTAAAAAAGCATGTCTGTTCAGGTTTAATCCAAATGTGCCTACAGCGCCGCCAAAAGAGAGATAGTAGAAACCCCTAACATAAAAACCTTCAGATTAACCAACATTACACAAATGCAGCAAGTATAGAGCAAGACCTTTCAAAATACAGCAAAACCAAACGAAGGTATTTTGCTGCCTTTAATGCTGTTACATATGTCAATACTGGAACATCAACTATAAGCGCTCTATCAGCAGGAACGAGTGTAGGTCTCTTAGCAACAGGCGTAGGTGCGCCCGCGCTTACCTCTAGGCGGTTTGTCTTTAGCTCTCGGCCTGTGTTCATTAGCTGTAGGTGCTGCTAGCAAAAAAATAAAAACTAAACTCCAAAAGCACACAGCTATGGTTCAAATAATAACAGCTAAACTTAGTTCCTTCAGGCTGATAATAAATAAAGCACTAGCTGACTCAAACATCACGGATGAAGAATTTAATCGTTTACAGGCCCATTTTGATGACTACAAAAGACAAAAGTTTGATCTTCAAAGAAAGGCGGGGACAACTTTTTCTCAACGGCCCGACGCCGAGCAGATAAAAAAGGAATGCTTAAAAAAAGTAAACGAGACATTAAACTCTGTTCTAAAACAGCTCACAGTAACAACACCGAAGGGTTGTTTATACTTTAGTTTATGAGTCCAAGCACAAAAAGACCGTTGATATTGATTCTGAATAATTATTTTTTTTAATTTAAATAAATATTTTGAGTTAGAAAAGAAACTCAACATGGCTAAGATATATGAAGGGCAAGACGAATTTTTTGAAGGAATGCTTGAGAGAGAGCGTTTATCAAGAGCACTGAATGATATTGATTTAGAAGTCATTGATCCAGCAAACAGTGCGGGCAAGCGTTGTACATGCTATTTCTCAAGTTCCAAGTAAACTAACAATAGACCCCCCAGTTAAAGTAATGTTAGCTGTTTTAATCGACTATGTAACAATAAATGAAGAAAATCTAGAGTCTGGGTCTCGACTAAACAACAGACTATTCTTTCCTCTAATGACTTAACGCCCGGTTGGGCAGACGAACTGCTTACACAGTTTGACACTGCCGCTGAAGAAGCTAAAATGAGAGGCTCTGGTTGGTCAGAGGGCGAAGTCCCAGAGATCAGATTAAAACAGTCTAAGTATGAGCCGATTTTTGGCAAGGCTTAAACTTTTCCCTCCCCCAGCTTGGTAGCGAAAAGAGCGGGTTTCAAAAACAAAAAGGGGGAATTTCAGAAAACCCAAATTTTTTATGTGGTGTTTTTTCGCAAGGTGCTTTATTCCCCCAAAAACGCAGAGGAGTGTCTAACAATCCCCCTTTTACACCCAATGATTTTAACTTTAGTGGATGCCCTTTCCTTTTAGTGTAGCACCAAATTGATCAGTTTGAAGAACAAAAAAAAAATTTAACTGTTAATGTATACACAAGGGGTTGAGGAAACAAATTTGTGAAAAATTTAAAGTGCCCCAAAACACCCAACAAAAGGCGACCAACAAAAATCTTTTTGGGACTTACTACTGGCTTTCACCAGGGGGGCTACCCCCAATTACACTTTAATACGAAAAATTTGGTAGCTAAGGCAGCATATTTCAAAAGCAGGGCAAACAAAAAATCGTAAAAAAATTTTTAACAAGAATCCCATCTGTTAAAGCCGGAGCGAACATAAAAAAACACGGTATCGGCCCAGTTTGCCCTGAAATTACAGAACAAATTTTACGCCCCCAGAAGGCATTTAAATTAGTTTTAAGAACTGGAAAAAAGGGTGCAAAATTCTCCTAGTTGTTTACGCAATTTCCGAATCCCTCATTTTTCCCTTTAAAGAAGGCCCAAACCCCCACAGAGACTTCCAAAAACACCATAGGAGTAATCACCAGATTTTTTTCTTTTCCCTTAAATTATTGTCAGGTCGGATGGGCCCAATTTACACCAGAAATTTTATAGAGGCCCAGATGCTGCCCGAATTCTTTTTAGAAGCATGCAGAAAGTGGAAATGGAAAATGTTCTTTAAAAATTAAAAATTTTTCTAAAAAATAAGACCCTGAGGACCCAAAAAACGTAAGACCAGCCACTCACTGTTGGATTTGTGGTTTTTGAACTTAGGTGAAGAAAAAAACAAATCCAAAAGGTGCCTTAGCGGCCCCGGCCGGGGAAGAGCCATGATCACATTAGCGGAAAATTTAAGGAGCGCGCACAGTAAATGGGAATCTTCAAATAAAGTTTGAAAAACCCAAAAAAAATGGAAAACCCGCCCCCTTTTTTTCATAACTTTTTCCAGGGTTTCGGGCTCTCACCTTAAAAATGCCCATCAGTAAAAAAGAAAGCCTTTAGGGTGTCAGCATTGACAGTCATCCCAAAAGTACTTTTGGGTTTACTTTTAAAAAACTTTTTTTTATGACTCAAAGCAACCAAGATGGGTTTTAAAAGTCATTTTGGGAAAGTCCCCTTTAAAATTCCCGGGCCCCAATTTAAAGGGAAAAAAATTTTTTACTAACTCTTTTTAGAAAAGGGGGTTTAAAACCCCCCTTTTAGTCCCTGAAAAAGGGTTTGGGAAAAGGTTTTTATGAAGACACCTTCCCCTAAAGGCGCGTTCTTTTTTTAAACTCAGAGGAAAGGGCAACAGTGATTTTTGTTACCACATGTCAAGATGCGGGAGAAGTTAGATTGTAAAACGATGGGAGACTATCATGATTCATACTTGAAGGCAGATGTATGTTTGTTGGCGGACGTCTTTGAAAATTATAGAAAAACCTGCATGAAACATTATAGCTTGGATCCGCGCATTACATTTCTGCGCCCGGGATGAGTTGGGACGCTTTCTTAAAGTTTACTGGAGTACAAATTGATTTATTGTCAGATTTACCAATGATTCAGATGATTGAAAACGGATTGCGCGGAGGAATTAGTATGGCGTCGCACCATTACTGTAAAGCAAACAACAAATACTTGGACGACTATGATCCAGTAAAAGGTCTAACTATCTTATGTATTTAGACGCAAACAATCTGTATGGATGGGCAATGGCGCAATCGCTTCCATTACGTAACTTTAAAATGTACACAGGCGGTGATCCGAATAATATTCAAAAGGCATTAAAGTGGTTGAGCAGTTTAACGCCTGATCAACAGCGTGGTTTCATTCTAGAAGTTGACTTAGAATATCCTCATGAACTCCATGACCTGCATAATGACTATCCATTAGCAGCAGAAAGTCTAAAGATGGCAAAAACAGAAACCGCCTAAACTTGTGCCTAATCTTCGAGGCAAAAAAAATTATGTCTGTCATTACAGACTTCTACCAATTTTATTTAAGACATGGTTTGAAGTTGACAGCTGTTCATCGCATAATTGCTTTTGATCAAGAACAGTTCATGAAACCATACATCATGAAGAACACTGATCTCAGAACTAAATCCACAGATGCTTCAGAAAAAGACTTTTTCAAGCTGCTGAACAACAGCTGTTTTGGAAAGACTATGGAGAATCCAACAAGCGAAAGATGTCAGATTGGTCACCGATGAGAACTGAAGCAAGTAAGCTGACTTCAAAACCTAATTATCAGGACTTCAGAGTTTTCATGATCAGCTTTTCGCATAAGGATGAAAAAAAAGAAAGTCATGATTAGACAAACCTGTATTTTTTGGGGTTTTTAACGTTTTAGAATTTTATCAAAGCTTTGATGTTTAGAATTTCTTTATGACTACTTTTAACCCTTGTTCCAGAGTCAGAGTACTTTACACAGATACAGACAGTTTGTTATAGATTTTCTACTGATGAAATCTATAAAGGACATGGAACCGAAGTGGCTAAAAGGTCATGCGGGGTGGTACGACACATCCGATTACCCTAAAGATTCGTCCTTTGCATTCAATTTACTAACAAGTTGGGTTTTAGGAAAAAGATGCAAGGCATGAATTATCTGCGAATGGTGATCAAGGAGTTTGTGGTTTAAGGTCCAAAAATGTACAGTATTTCCGAGCCAGTGAGAATTCATTAAGAAAGCAAAGGAATATATCTCGCGCGTTTGTGCAGTCAAACATATCACATGAAAAACTACAAAGAAGCATTGTATGGCAATAAGACTTTTCATCATGACAAAGTAAACTGCGATCTAATCTACATGAGATCAACCAAAACTGTTGGTACAAAGAAGTCATTAGATAGGAACTACACAAAAGGAGTGTTTGTTAATCCAGCCAGAGTTTTCATATGCAATTGTGAGGCACTGAAGAGAACGTTAAATTAATAAAAGCGGAACTGTTCTGGTGGGATTATCTGCAGTTCTTCCTTCACAAAAGTTTCTTTGAGGAGCTGGTTGTTTTGTTGTGTCAGTTTCTCGTAAATAATACACGGGCGGATTCATTTTTACAATTCTTTTTATTTCAATGGATCAACACTCAAACTGGATCTGTTGCCCTGATGCGAGTGCCCCCTTCTGCTTCCCCCGGTAAATAAAGGTACCTTACTTTCAACCAAATGGTAATAGTTTGTGGTTGTACTGGAGTCTTCAGCAACATTTATTGTTTTTCTTTTGATTGCTTGTACTGGTTTTAGGCCCTTTTAAATTCTTCATTATTCATTGCGCGCAAAACTGAGGGCAGTCTTCTAACCCATTCTGTGTTGCGAGAATTGTCAATCAGCTCTCTGTGATACTGGTAAGAAAAAAGTCTTTCGGCTAACTGTTTGTTAAAGTTTTCAACTAAAGCTGTGTCTGTGAACTCCCGGAATGCCTCTTCTAATAGTAACTCTGTGTTTTAAAATAATTGATCACTTGGCCTTTAAATCTTTTCCATCATCGACTTGAATCATGCGGGATAAGTTAGTGGCCCTCGTTGGTATATCAGCTGTATGGCAACAGCAACAGCAGAAGCACTCTTTTGTGTTAATGGTTCTGCATCTTTGTACCTTGAAGCTATGTCAATGGCTGTGAGTGCGTACTTAAATCTTTTTCGTCTAATCCTATCAGAGGGTAAATATAGAAGATCCATTTGATGGGTGTCGTTTGGAGTTGTATTGACAAAGTGTGGTCTCTGTATTCGTCTAGGCGCCGGTAAATAAATTTGCCAAATCGCTTGTTTAGATAACCATTCTTTTGCTGTTTGTTCACTGACTCCAGCTGCTTGGCTTAGCTTTTTAATTGCTGTTATTCCCTTCCAATATCCTTTTGGCGAATAATAAATTTTGTTCATTTTTTACTCAGCAATATTATGTGCAACAAAATACACAACGGTCATACCAACGACAAATAACCCGATTTCTTGCATCTTTTGTTTTTCTGATGGTTGATAAAAGTCACTGAATTTTGGTGGGGGCAATGTCTCGATTGGTTTGCCTGTTACAAGATAATATTGTTTTATTGCTTGATCAACATTTTTAAATGTGTAAGCTGCATGCCCCTGTTTTTTCAGTGTGTCATTAATAAAATCTAACTGCTCAAGTCTCTGCTTTTCATAGGCGTCTTGTGCAGCTGCTAGTTGCTCCATAGCTTTGTTATGTCTTTTTCTTCTCGCCGTCATCCGCAGTTTACTAAATGCGAAATTACTTCGCTAAAAGCAAGCGCATTCACCACAGCGCCGCCTATCATTATTGCGAGTGAAGCCATTTTTTATAAATGTATTTTTTTCTTACATATTTATATTGTCTGGAATTATTCCTTGCTTGACTAGAAAATCTTTCGTGGCAACCGAAGCTGCAATGATAGCAATCAGCTTTGCTGAATCCTCAAAGTCTAGTTTGCCAAGATCTGCTGGTTTAATTCTTAACAAGCTTTTACCAAGCATTGAGTATCCTACACTTAGGCCTCCATAACAGCAGAATGGTATACAAGGTTGGTAACAGTTTTTTCGGTGCTCATTTTTATAAAATAAAATAATTATAATTATTAAAAAACATGAACAGTGATGATTACTACAGCTACAAGGTGGCCTAAACCTTCCTGAACTTATGAATGACCAAGTGATGACAAGCTATTATGCCAAAAAGGAGAGGCTGTATTCTTTGGCAGCATGTGGAAAACAAAACGTTCCTAGGAACTGAATTCAGCATTGAACAGATTCAACAGATGTCGCCGCAAGACATTTTAAAGTATCATAACAGGTATGAAGCGCAGCTAGGGTCTAGAATGGTGAAAAGTGTGGGGCAAACGGTTCTTAGTTTGTACACTAAACTAGTCAGTTGATTTGCTCCCATTGATTCTGAACAAGATCTTACGTATGATTTAACGCAAGATCCAGTTTTAACAAAGTCATTAGAGTCTCTAGGGTGTGATTTATACTATAGATTTGGAACATTGTTATCGCCATTAATCATGGGATTAATAACTTTTAATCATATAGATTTTATTTCCCTTCAAAATGACGAGCCAGAAAATCAGCAGAATCAGAAAACACTGAATCAGGCGGAAGAAAGTAACCAAGCCAGAAAATCAGCAGAAAACGCTGAATCAGGTGGAGACCATTAAAAATCCTGGGCGTGTTGAAGCAGGAAGAAAATTAGCAGAGTGGAACAGACAAAAAAAATTAATGTTACAGAATATAACTCATAATGAAAACATAACACCGCCAACGCCAGAACAAGTTGATTCAATGCCCGCTATAAAAACTCCATATGATTCAGGGCCTACAGCGCCCAAGTCTTCATGGTATATTGAACTTAAAACTGTTGCCATTTTTGGCGCCATTGCTGCTGCTGGGGGCGGTTATTACGGTTATAAAATATATAAAGAATGGCAAGCCAAAACAAAAGCAATCAAAAAAATCTGAACACTAAATACAGAAAACAACAGCACGCCAGAACCGTCAACAACAAAAGATCATTTTGATCCATTTCAGATGGATATATTTTAAGAACTTAATTTAAATTTTTTTAATAAAAATAGATCATGGCGTATTATAAAATGATGAAGTCAATAAATAAAGACATGGAGTCTATAAAAGGCATTTCCATAGACCAGAATTGTAATCAATGCGGTTGCTTCGGATGTAAAACTTCATTAAGATCTATGCAGAGAACGCTGAGCAAGACATTCTCAACGATGACACGTTTTTTTGAGGCGTGTGTGTACTATATTAGGCATTTACTATTTAAGATAAAAACATAGATTGTATTTTTTTGATAATTATAAGATAACTTAAATAAAGAACTTGGTTGTACTTAGAGGATGACTTAATCAAGACTTATCAAGAACTTGATCAAGAACTTAGAAGTTACTTGATCAAGAACTTATTAGGAACTTGAAGTAACTTAATTAAAAACTTAATTAAGAACTTGGGTGACTTAATTAAAAACTTAATTAGAACTTGGGGCGACTTGGGGGTAGGAGTGTGTGTGGTGTACACAGGGGTGGGGTGGGAGGACGTGCGTGCGTGGGGTGGGGGTGGGGGGACGTGCGTGCGTGGGGTGGGGGTGGGGGGGGGGGAACGTGCGTGCGTGGGGTGGGGGTGGGGGGACGTGCGTGCGTGGGGCAGGACCAAAACACACACACAAACAAACAACAAACACAAACAAACAACAAACAAAACACACAATAGACAGGACAGTGCTTGTAAGACTTGGCCTAGTTTGCTGTGCTCCTCTTTCTCAACCAGGCTTGCAAACTGGCAGAGTTACAGCAGTAATTGCTGTAGCCAAGCTTTTATGGCGGCTCTAATCGCCAGTAGTTAGTACATCCGTCATTGTATATTTGGAGCATTTATATGAAGATAGTGCTGGCCCACACTACTCCTCTCCAT
>JAFLJL010001772.1:0-33173 GCA_018398815.1 Conus ventricosus | reverse complement strand
AGAGTGAGAGAGGAGGAGAGAGAGGAGAGAGAGAGAGAGAGAGAGTACGTGTGAGCATGCTCCATACGCACACTGCATGTCCTATCAATGCTATATCACCTGTGCGCATCTGGTCTTCAGTTCAGTGGCCACATGCTCCACCACAGACACTAATCATCTTGCACCGAGAGCCCGGACCTGCTGACTTCATTTCCCGGTGAACACTGGAAGCAGAGAGACAACAGAACTGACTACAACTGAACGGAACGGAGCAAATCAGAAAGGAGCGGATCGGATTGGAATGGGACCGGCACAACCCAGGTGTCCTCGACTGAACTCAGCTGGACTCAGCTGAACTCAACTGAACTCAACTGAACTCAGCTGAACTCAGCTGAACCCAGCTGAACCCAGCTGAACTCAGCTGAACTCAGCTGAACTCAATTGTCCTCAACTGAACTCAACTGAACTCAGCTGAACCCAGCTGAACTCAGCTGAACTCAACTGAACTCAACTGAACTCAGCTGAACTCAGCTGTCCTCAACTGAACTCAACTGAACTCAGCTGAACTCAACTGTCAACAACTGAACTCAACTGAACTCAGCTGAACGCAACTGAACTCAGCTGAACTCAACTCAACTCAGCTAAAGTCAGCTAAACTTAACTGAACTCAACTGAACCCAGCTGAACTCAACTGAACTCAACTGTCCTCAACTGAACTCAACTGAACTCAACTGAACTCAACTGAACCCAGTTAAACCCAACTGAAATCAGTTGAACTCAGCTGAACTCAACTGAACCCAGCTGAACTCAGCTGAACCCAGCTGAACTCAGCTGAACTCAGCTGAACTCAGCTGAACTCAGCTGAACTCAACTGAACTCAACTGAACCCAGCTGAACTCAGATGAACTCAACTGAACTCAGCTGAACTCAACTGTCCTCAACTGAACTCAACTGAACTCAGCTGAACTCAGCTGAACTCAAATGAACTCAGCTGCACTCAACTGTCCTCAACTGAACTCAACTGAACTCAACTGAACTCAACTGAACTCAGCTGAACTCAGCTGAACTCAACTGAACTCAGCTGAACTCAACTCAACTCAGCTGAACTCAACTGTCTTCAACTGAACTCAACTCAACTCAGCTGAACTCAACTGTCCTCAACTCAACTCAACTGAACTCAGCTGAACTCAACTGAACTCAGCTGAACTCAACTCAACTCAGCTAAACTCAGCTAAACTTAACTGAACTCAACTGAATCCAGCTGAACTCAACTGTCCTCAACTGAACTCAACTGAACTCAGCTGAACTCAACTGAACTCAACTGAACTCAGCTGAACTCAGCTAAAATAATAATAATAATAATAATAATAAGGAACATTTAGTGCGCTTAATCTTAAACAAAAGCCCTAAGCGCTTTCAGCAATAAGCCCTAACACACACACACACACACACACACACACACACACACACACACACACACACACACACACACACACACAAACACACACACACACACACGCACACACCCACACACCAGCGAAGGAGCAGAAAAATTATGTTTTGAAGAGAGTTGTTTTTGAGGGAGGACTTGAAAGAAGAAAGACTGTTTGAGTTTCGGAGTGCAGAAGGGAGATTGTTCCAGCAGGAAGGAGCCTGAAAAGTAAAAGAACGTTCACCAAGTGTTCTGGCCCGAAAACGAGGATCTGCATAATGCGAGTGTCAGAGGAAGAGCGAAGCTGTCTGGAAGGAGTATAGGTCGACAGAAGTTTAGAGAGGTAAGATGGAGCGAGGCCATCCAATGCCTTGTAACAGAGCAAAGAAAGTTTGTACTTGATGCGTTTTTCAACAGGAAGCCAGTGCAAAGATTTAAGCAAGGGAGAAACATGAGAGGTTTTCGGAGATTTCGAGACAAGGCGAGCAGCATTATTTTGGACTTTCTGCAATTTTGCAAGAAGATTCTGTGGACAGCCAGCAAGAAGAGAATTACAGTAGTCAAGTCTTGAAAGAATGAAAGCAGAAACCAGACTCTTGGTGGCTTCTTCAGACAGAAGGTGGCTCACAGAACTGATTCGCCGAAGCTCCAAGTAGCAAGCACGGCAGATAGAAGAAATCTGATTTTGAAAAGAGAGTGTCTGATCCCAACTGAACTCAGTTGAACTCAACTAAACCCAACTGAACTCAGTTTAACTCAACTTAATTCAATTGAACCCAGCTGTCCTCAGCTGAACGTAACTGAATTCAGCTGTCCTCAACTGAACTCAGCTAAACTCAACTGAACTCAGCTGAATTCAACTGAACTCAGCTGAACTCAGCTGAACTCAGCTGAACTCAGCTGAACACAGCTCAACTCAGCTAAAGTCAGCTAAACTCAACTGAACTCAGTTGAACTAAACTCAACTTGGCTCCGTTGAACTCAGCTGAACTCAACCTTTGATTGTGATTAGTGTCAAAGTGAGGTCTTGTTCAGGCAAGGTAAACAACATTCAGGCAAGATAAACAACATTCAGGCAAGATAAACAACATTCAGGCAAGATAAACAACATTCAGGACAATGAAAACGAAGAACGAGCAATCACTTCTCTTCTCGAATTCTCAAATCTCTTCTCAAATTCTCAAATCTCTTCTCAAATTCTCAAATCTCTTCTCAAATTCTCAAATCTCTTCTCCAATTCTCAAATCTCTTCTCAAATTCGGCGCAAGAAGTGATTGCTCGTTCTTCACTTTCCTTGTCCTGAATGTTGTTAATCTTGCCTGAAGAAGACCTAAGAGGTCGAAACGCGTCGTGTTTTGTCTTGTGATTTGTTTGTCCCTGCTAACTGGCAGATTTACTTTAATTTTTTTTAAACTCCAATATGCTATTTTCTGTTCCCCTAGAGCTGTCTGAATTTTGATTTTGAGAAACTGAAAGATCGGATGTTTGCTGCACAATTCCCAGAGGAAAAATCTGCCCTAAAACAATTCCAGCTGGGAGATCTAGAATCCCTCTATTGTGATCTAAGTCAAGTGATGACTTAGACTGCAACAGAGGGCCTCGGAGAAAGCCGGTGCACATCCAAACCATGAATCACAAACGATAGCTCGGAGATATGTGAGACACTAGAGGGGCTATATGTGAGACACTAGAGGGGCTATATGTGAGACACTAGAGGGGCTATATGTGAGACACTAGAGGGGCTATATGTGAGACACTAGAGGGGCTATATGTGAGACACTAGAGGGGCTATATGTGAGACACTAGAGGGGCTATATGTGAGACACTAGAGGGGCTATATGTGAGACACTAGAGGGGCTATATGTGAGACACTAGAGGGGCTATATGTGAGACACTAGAGGGGCTATATGTGAGACACTAGAGGGGCTATATGTGAGACACTAGAGGGGCTCAATGCTGCTCAGTATGACTGAGAGGGGTTGGGGGAGGGGAATGGGGTGGGGGTGGGGGGGGATTAGCGTTATAAACGAAGGGAGGAGTGAGATAATACAGGATGCAAGGGAAAGCTCGATCGAACCACAGTGTGAAGACACTGACAAAAACCCAGACAACAATGACGCAAAAAAAGCTTTTACTATGGTAAGATAGTTGATCCCACAACAGGAAAGTCTAAGCACCATTGAGGATCAAGATGGCCACTGCCTCACGCAGCACGAAGACATCATCAACAGCTGGACTAAACTCTGGTCTGAACTCTACAACTCTGCGACACACAGAGCAAAGGCGATCTACAACTCTGCGACACACAGAGCAAAGGTGATCTAAGTGTGCCAAACGTGAAGGACTCGCTGGCTGAGACTGACTTTCCAATACTGTATGAAGTGGTCATAGCTGCAGTGAAACTGCTGAATGAGGGAAGGCTGCAGGCATTGACAACATCCCTGCAGATCTCTTGAAACATGCCAGAGAGGCAGTATTTGACATCTTTAATGCCAGTCTGCCACAAAATCAGGCATACTACTGAGTGGCCCACGCCGTGGATTCAATGGCTGTTTACCATCCTTCTCAAGAAAAGAAATGGTCCACTCTTCCATAACTACCACACTATCAATTTGACCAGCCACGCCAGCAAAGTGATGCTCAAAATCATTCTGAATAACAGTAAACAAGTGGGGTATGTTTTGCTCCCATAAGGAAACCTAACACAGAGTAACTTTTATTCAACAGCCTTTTAAACTTGATTAAAGTCAGACAAATACATAGACGAACAATCTAATAGTGGGGGAAAAAACAAGCGCAGGCCAACAACTGAACTGTCTGGCAAAGATTTGGACTTGAGGGGAGGGGAGAGGAGAGGGGAGTTTGAAGATGGAGAAACTGGGAAAATGAAATTTAAAAAAAAAAAAAAAAAAAAATGTTACAAATATGAAAACTCTTCTCTAGCTGCATAAGGGAACCATCGCAATCCCTTTTGAAGGCAGATATATTTGTATTGCCTGCTCCGAGGCCTTTCGCCCGCTGGATCGGGACTCATCAGGGAGACACGGCTGGTTGTGTCTGCGCTCCCGGCGTCAAATAGAGACACACCACAGTCCATATGCGGCTGGTTGTGTCTCTATTTGACGCCGGGAGCGCAGACACAACCAGCCGTGTCTCCCTGATGAGTCCCGATCCAGCGGGCGAAAGGCCTCGGAGCAGGCAATACAAATTATCTGCCTTCAAAAGGGATTGCGATGGTTCCCCTATGCAGCTAGAGAAGAGTTTTCATATCTGTAACTTTTTTTTTTTTTTAATTTCATTTTTTTTTAATTTCATTTTCCCAGTTTCTCCATCTTCAAACTCCCCTCTCCTCTCCCTCCCCTCAAGTCCAAATCTTTGCCAGACAGTTCAGTTGTTGGCCTGCGCTTGTTTTTTCCCCCACTATTAGATTGTTCGTCTATGTATTTGTCTGACTTTATTCAAGTTTAAAAGGCTGTGCCAGTCTTGAATAAAAGTTACTCTGTGTTAGGTTTCCTCATGGGAGCAAAACATACCCCACTTGTTTACTGTTTATCGTTTACTGTTCCCTACCTCATTTCCTTCCCATTCCGAATAAGTTATAGCCGACAGCAGATACCGTCTGAAGAACAGGCTGGATTTCACAAAGGCAGAAATACCACTGAACAGATCATTAACCCATGCACCTTTTGAAAAAAAGCATCTTCAACACAGAGGGTGTTCTGTAAGGCCTTCATAGACTTCAAGAAGGCGTTTGACAGAAGTCTATCTGGAGACGCTGTGGACAACAATGAAGAAATTCTGCATTGGGCAAAAGCTAATCAACGTCGCCCAAATGAACTCCAAAGCAGCTGGTACGGTGCAAAACAGAGTGCTATTGGAGAATGGTTCCATTTATCGGTTATAGTTCACCAGGGCCATCTTCTGTCTCCACACTTTCTAGCCTATTTCTGGAACGCATTATGATTTGGGCACTTGACACAGTCAGCAGTGGAGGAAAACCAACCACGAACCTTCGCTTTGCAGATGACATCGACTCTCTCTCTCTCTCTCTCTCTCTCTCTCTCTCTCTCTCTCTCTCTCTCTCTCTCTCTCTCTCTCTCTCTCTCTCTCTCTCTCTCTCTCTCTCTCTCTCATACATACGTACGTACGTACGCACATACATACATACATACATACATACATGCATATACATATTCATACACATGTATTCGCCGAACCCTGGTAAATTCTCTAGCGATTAACATGAGCCTGTAGTGCCGCCGGCTCCTTCATTTTCCGATCCGAGCGATACAGCAACCACAGGAAGTTGCGTAGCTGTGGAAAGTCGGGTAAATGAGAGAGAGAGAGAGAGAGAGAGAGAGAGAGAGAGAGAGAGAGAGAGAGAGAGAGAGAGAGAGACTGGAGAGGATCAAAACAGTGAGAGAGATACAGAGAGAGATAGAGAGAGAGAGAGAGAGAGGGAGGGAGGGAGGAGGGAGGGAGTGAGGGAGGGAGGGAGAAGGAGTGAGAGGGGAGGTTGAGAGAGGTGGGAGGGGGCAGCAAGAAGCGTGACGAAGTTCCCGGGGTGTGGGCCTGTCCTCCGCTGTGCCGGGATGGGTTATCTATGGCACCGGCTGTCAGCCGGAACGATGGAACTCTGAGCGTGTCAGCAGGACTTCCTCTGATCCTCCGCCCTCGCCCTCACCCTCTCCTTTGCTCCCCCCCCCCCCCCCCCCCCCCCCCCAGCTGGCACTTTTCAGCTGGCTCTGCTCGGTTCTCTCATTCACCCGTGTTGTCAGTCGTGTGGAACCTTACTCTTTCTGGAACAATGGTTTTTAATTAGCAGGCATAATTGTACTGACCGATGAAACCACAGTGTCGTTTCGTGCCATAAACTATGTCGATTCTTCGAAAGTCGATTCATCAGAAACAAATCAGTATCAGTTTATCGTTTGATTCAATATATATAGAGTCTGGTGGAAGTCAAATGATAGGAAGTTTCTGGTTTCTTTTCCTGTTTTATTTCTTCCCAGTTGAAGTCAATGGCGGGGGAATGGAGAAGGTGGTGGGGTCTTTCCTGCTGTCATATAGAATTCAATTCTTGTAGTGCAAAGAATGGAGAAGGTGGTGGGGGTCTTTCCTATCATATAGAATTCAATTCTTGTAGTGCAAAGAATGGAGAAGGTGGTGGGGGTCTTTCCTGTTATCATATAGAATTCAATTCTTGTAGTGCAAAGGACGATTGTCACGAGTTTGTCACGAGGCCTACGTCGATTGACCCATCTAGGGTGGCGGAATTATTCATTTATTTATTGTCGTTGTTGTTGTCGCGTGTCCGTCCCTTAATGTGGCTTGTGGTGCGGTTGCACCTTAATGTAGTTCAGCTCAGGTTAGGTTTGCTTTCTCTCTCTCTCTCTCTCTAATTCCACTGCCCGTACAATTCATCCTGCAGGTTCACGGGTGGCTGGTACCTTTCTCTCGAACTTTCTGTCTATCGGCCTCTCACCTGTCTTTTTACCTGCCGCACGTGCATTATTTCTCTTAGCTTGAGGTATTCTCACTCTGTGACGTAGCGTGGCATGTTGGCCGCCATCGCTTAGGTAGGTTTTCTCTTCACTCAAGCGGAAGATGTCCCTGGGAGCGCCCGCTCCGGTTCTGGTTCTCAATCACTTCGTCGAAGGTACGGTCGGTACCTTCATTCCTACAGTCGGCCTGTAGGGGAGGGACATCATCTCTTTTCCGCATCTGCTCTGCTGGTCCTCTCGACTGGACAGAGGGCAGAGAGTCGCTTGACCCGCCACTTCTGGGTCACCCACAGGTAGCTGGTAAGCATCAGTTTCGTGGTTCGTTTGTTTGTTGTTTTTTTGTTGTTAGCCGGCTAATTCTTCTCTTTTGCGCAATTTCTTTTTGTTTTCAAAATTATAAAAGAAATATTGTTTGAGACCACTTTTCTGGTTAACTCAATCTTTAACCTGGCCATTCTAAATTATATCCAAAATTCTTTCTCCTTTTTATGCATCTGGTGATGCGGTAGTCGGTGGGGAAGGGAGAGAACCTGGTGATTCAGGGTTGGTACTTGCTTGGTCTCGCTCGTCCGCCCCTGTCACATTCGCCGGACTCTTATTCTTCGGCCACCGTCTGTTTGTGTGTGCAAGGAGAACGAGTTTTATGTTTGCGAGCGTGCGTACGCATGATTAGTCGTTTGGATGCGTGGTTGGAGAATTGTGTCGTTTTGAAATGTTGCTATAAAATGTGGTGATAATTGTACCATTGAATTATTATTTGCAAATGTGGTGGCAGTTATAAAGCGATGGTTGCTGTATTAGTTCAGTTCCTAAGAAAGGAAAATGTTGAACGTGAATGAGGGAAGGATGAATATACAATTTTCTATCCATGTGTTTAGCCTGTGAATGTAATCTCTTCCCTGTTTCGTATGGGAAACCTTTAGCGAACTTTCCCTCAGTTGGTTTACTGTGTTATGCTCAGGTCTGTGTTGAGCTGGGGGAAATTATTGTATTCAGCAAACCTCCCCAGAGAACAGAAAACACCGATTCAGACTCACTTGCTACTCCACCACGTTTTTGGGCGAAAGTGCCCTAAAAGCCGCCTATTCCTGTTCCCCTGACAAGAAAACCAAAAAAATAACGACCTACAAACAAATATACTGAAAGGGGTTTAAATCCGTTTTCAATACTAATTTACTAAGGTTTTCAGGAGTAGCGTAGGAGAAAGTAGCCAAAACTGAACACCCCCCCATAGAGTAACGTAGGGAAAAACGGCCGTTGACTGAACGCGCTTCATATACAAAAACGGTTGTTTCTGTTCCCACGGCTTTCTTTTCAGGGCGGTTGTCAACGACCCTGCTCTGCAGGTGGCAGGTAAGCTTTTTTAATTGCTAGTTGCCGGCCTACCTGCCCACACTCGGGGTGTTTATTTCACCCCGTGGGTGTGGTGGTTTTAAGTTTGCGTAGGCAAAAAGCGACAGTGGGGATTTTAAGTTAGAAAAGTTTTTGAATCACAAATACTTTTCAACAGCTTTTTAGATTAAAATTTTGTGGAAGACATGGAATCAGCTACAACTTTATATATAACCACACACAACCACAACACAACACACTCACTTTAAACACATACACACACACACCACACACACACAACGCACTCATACGCACTCACTTTCAGCCACTCCTACACGCGCCGCTGCGCGCCACTCAACCTGCAGACAAACTTGAGACGGCAAAAAATCATACTGATGCCCCTCTCCTCCCTCCCCCCACTCCTTCCCGCTCAGGCGTGCCCCGATTGCACAACATTACATCAGCTTTCTCGAATCTTCTCCGCCGCGGAGGCGCGTCAAAGCGCTCAATGACCAGTTTACCAACACACGGTTTCCTCATTCTACTACTGACTACCGACTAGTAGGACGTTTTTTATTGCTCTGTTTCTGTGCTTGGTGTGTTTATTCTAAAAAATTGGCTACCCGTTTCATTCACTGAAGAGCAGGCTCTTGCCATTGACACCACACGTTTTACCATACTTGCATTCAGAGTATTTGTTGAAAAAAGAACTAGGTGAATGCATGTTCGTTGCCAGCCGAAACCGAAAAGAATTATTGCTTCCCTAAGAAGGAACAGAAAAGGGAGAAAAAAGTGAACAGACTGCTTTGAAAAATGGACGACTATCTCAAGGTTTGTTGTTCCAGGAAATGAAAACGTTTAGAAGGCAAATTGCTGACCAAAATATAGCCCATTACATGCTGTTACTATCGATGAGATGGTTCCTATTTTAAATAAATGGCGCTGCATTGTTGAAACGGGCCAAAGCAAAACATCCCACACCGTTGATTGTTGGGGCGTTAGGCTTGAGACAGTCCCAAGTCAGTTATAAAAAACAAACCATCCCAAACATGGCGTTTATTTCTACACGCCAGGTAACACGTCGATTCGTATGTCAATAAACTCATCAACGTCTGTGTGATTTTATACAATACCAAAAATTCCACAAGCTAGGAATCAGTATAAATGAACATGTGTAGCCAACGCCAAACATTATTAGGCTTATGCAGGCAGAATAACGATTATCGAATGTTCTGTCAAACAAACAAGATATGGCAAGGCAGAGACCTTAGAACATCAACAGTATGGAGAGGAGTAGGTGTGTGGCCAGCACAATCTCATAAAATGCTCCAAAAATTACAATGACGGATGTACTACTAAAAACCTTGGGGGCGATTAGAGCCGCCATAAAACGCTCGGCTACAGCAGTAATTGCTGTAACTCTGCCAAAGCTAGTTGCCAGCCTGTTTGAGAAAAGAGGAGCAGCAGCAAACTAGCAAATCAACCCTATGTGATCGCTTGTCCGGCCAATGACGTCAGCACCTGCAATGCTCGGTGGCAAAACTAGGTCAAACGACCCCCTATGTGATCGCTTGACTACAAAGCGCAGCAGCACCATGCAAAGCACAGCGGCCAAACTAGGCCAAACGACCCTATTTGGATCCCTTGGGGTAATTGAGGTTGCGCGCGAGACACAACCATTTTTAGTCCAAAGCAAGAAGTGGCCCATGAGTTCCACTTTTTTGTTTGTTTGTGTGTTCTAGGCCTACCCCACGCACTCACGTCCCCCCACCCCACCCCTGGACCTGTATATTGTGTGTTTGTTTTTGTTTGTTTTGTTGTTTGTTTGTCATGCCCCCACGCATGCCACACCCCCACCCCACCCCACCCCCCCCCCCCACCCACGCATGCCACACACGCAAGGTCCTTCTAAGTTTTTAACTTAAGTTATTACCCAATTCTTACTTGAGTTACTTCTAAGTTGTCCTTAAGTCATTCTCAAGTTATCCCCAAGTCTTACTTAAGTTACTCTAAGTTTTTAATTAAGTTGCCCCAAAAAGTTCTTATAAGTTTCTTGATCAAGTTCTTAATAAGTTTTTAATAAGTTTTTTAATAATTTCTGATAAGTTCTTGATTAAGTCATCCTCTAAGTACAGACAAGTTCTTATTTGAGTTACTTATAATTATCAAAAACTACAATCTATGTTTTTATCTTAAATAGTCAGATGCCTAATATAGTACACAAACACGCCTCAAAAAACGAGTCATCGTTGATGCTTGTCATGATCAGCGTTTTCTGCATAGATTTTAATGAAGTTTTTACATCCGAAGCAACCCATGTGATTACAATTCTGGTCCTATGGAAATGTCTTTTATTAGACTCCATGTCATTAATTTTATTGACACCATCATTTATAATACGCCATGATCTAATTTTATTTACAAATTTAAAATTAAGTTCTTAAAATATATTACATTTCAAATGGATCAAAATAATGCTTTGGTTTTATTGCGGTTTTGGCGTCTGGTGTCTTTTTTTTCTGCATTAAGTGGCTTCAGATTTTTTTGATTGCTTTCGTTTCTGTTGCCATCGTGAATATATTTTATAGCCGCAATAACCACGCCCCCAAACAGCAGCAATGGCGCCAAAAAAGGCAACAGTTTTTAAGTTCAATATTCCGATGAAGACTTTGGTGCCCATGTATCGCATGGAGTTATTATAGCCGGCATGAACCAACTTTTCTGAGCGCGGCCGGCTATGGTTTCATGATAGTTATATTCTGTAACATTAATTTTTTGTTCTGTTCCACCTGCAAATTTTTTTCCTGCTTTAACACGCCACAGGATGAGATTCTTTTCACTGTCCCCAACCTGGTTTAGTGTTTTCTGCTGATTTTCCTTCTGCTTGGGTTACTTTTCTCCACCTGATTCTTGTTCTGGAAGATTATTTCAGCTCGTTCATGGTTGGAAACAAAATCTATAAGATTAAAAGTAATTAATCCCATGATTAATGGCGATAACAATGTCCAAATCTGTAGTATAGTTCACATCCTAGAGACCAAATGTCTTGTTAAAACTGGATCTTGCGATAAATCATACTAAGATATAGTTCAGATCAATGGAGCAAATCTACTGACTAGTTTAGTGTAAGAAACTAAGAGCCGTTTGCCCCACCTTTTTAAACCATACTCGACCAGCAGCGCTACATACCTGTTATGAAACTTTAATGTCTTGCGGCGGCATCTGTTTTGATTCTGTTTCTATCTGAATTCATTTCCGAAGAACTGTTTTTGTTTTCCACATGCTGCCAAAGAATACAGGCCTCTCATTTTTGCATAATAGCTTGGTCATCAACTTGGCCATTCATAAGTTCAGGAAGGTTTAGGCGCCTATACTGTAGGAGAATCATCACTGTCATGTTTTTTTTTAATAATTATAATTAATTTTTATTTCAAAAAATGAGCACCGAAAAACTGTTTGCTAAACCTTGTTATCCCTTCTGCTGTTTATTGAGGTCTAAGTGTAGGAAACTCAATGCTGGTAAAAAGCTTGTTATAGAATTAAACCAGCAATCTTGGCAAACTAGACTTTGAGGATTCAGCAAACTGATTGCAAACATTGCAGTCTTCGTGCCACGAAAGATTTTCTATTTAAGCAAGGAAAAAATCCAGACAATATAAATATGTAAGAAAAAAATACATTTATAAAAAAAGCTTCACTCGCATAATGATAGCGGCGCTGTGGTTAATGCGCTTGCTTTAGCGAAGTAATTTCCGCATTTAGTAAACTCGGATGACACTGAGAGAAAAAGACATACAAAAGCTATGGAGCAACTACACTGCAACAAGACTCCTATGAAAGCCAGAGACTTTAGACATTAAGATTTATTAATGACACAACAGCTGACAGAACAGGCATGCATGCTTACACATTTAAAAATGTTTATCAAGCAATAAAATAATATTATCTAGTAACAGCAAACCGTCCAGGACATTGCCCCCACCAAAATTCAGTGACTTTTACAACCCTCAGTAAAAACAAAAGAAGCAAGAAATCGCGTTATTGTCGTTGGTATGACCGTCGTGTATTTTGTTGCGCATAATAGTGGCTGAATAAAAAATAACAAATTCTATTATTCCACCCAAAGGATATTGGAAGTGGTATCGCAGCAATACAAAAGCAAAGCCAAGCGCAGGAGTCAGTGACAAACAGCGAAAGGAAGAGGTTAACTAAACAATCACTTTGCAAATTTATATTACCTGCCCCTAGGACGAATACAGAGCCCGCACTTGTGAATACAACTCCAAACGACACCCAACAAATGGATCTATAATATTTACCCTCTCAGATAGTGATTAGACGAAAAAGATTTAAGTACGCAAGCATCATTGACATGCTTCAAGGTACAAAGATGCAGAACCATTACACAAAAGAGTGCTTCTGCTTTGCTGTTGCCATACAACTGATATATCAACGAGGCCCTTTAACTATCCGCGCATGAATCCAATGATATGGAAAAGAATTTAAAGGCCAATGAATCAAATATTGTTAAACACAGAGTTACTATTAAAGAGGCCATTCCGGGATTTCACAGATCACCTCTTTAGTTGAAAACTTTAACAAACAGTTAGCCGAAAACTTTTCGACTACCAGTAACACAGGAGAGCTTAATGACAATTCTCGCAACACAGAATGGGTTAGAAGACTGCCCTCATTTTTGCACGCGCACTAATAATGAAGAATTTAAAGGGCTAAAACCAGTACAACAATCAAAAGAAATACAATAAATGTTCTGAAGGATAAGTCTTCATCCGCAAAAACTATTACCATTTGGATTGAAAGTAAGGTACCTTTATTTACAGGGGGAAGCAGAAGGGGACCTCGCATCAGGCAACCGATCCATTTGGAGTGTTGACCCATAAGAAATAAAAAGAATTGTAAAGATGAATCCCCCGATTTATTTACGAGAAACTGACACAACAAAACAACCAGCTCCTCAAAGATCTTTGTGAAAGAAGAACTGCAATAATCCCACCAGAACCACTGTTCCGCTTAATTAATTTACGTAAATATTATTGAGTTTAAAATGGAAGCTCAGAAGGAAGCGCAGAACGAAACAAGAATGGTAAAGGAAGAGACCTTGAAAATGATACGGACTCATTATCAGCGTGTAAAGCTATAAGGAAACATTCGATGGATTAATCAATCATTGCTAAATCATCCAGATCACCTACAACTCAAACCCCAAATTGGGAAAAAGAAAAACTTGAAATAATAAAAAAAATTCGAACTCGCAGCAAACATGAGAAAGATTTAAATGAATTGGATTAAGCTATGATTGATCTTATACTAAAAGATGATGAAAAATATAAACCCCCTGTTTATGCGGTTCTCCAGTTGCCCGATTGCATATGAAAACTCTGGAGAAACAAACACCCGTTTTTTGTTTTGTCCTATCTAAGGTTGACTTCTTTGTTACAACAGTTGTGTTGATCTCATGTAGATTTAGATCCGCAGTTTTACGTTGTCAGATGATAAGTCTTAATTGCAAACAATGCTTCTTTGGTAGTTGTCATGTGAGATGTTTTGACTGCAACAACGCTGCGAGATATTCCCTTGCTTTCTTAATGATTTTCTCCTGGCTCGAAATACTGTACATTTTTTGACCTTAACCCACATACTCCTAACACCATTCCGGAAATTCATCCTTCATCTTCCTAAAACCTTCTTATTATTAATTACTGCAAAGCGAACTTTAGGGTAAATCAATGTATCATACCATCTCCCGCATGGCCATTATTTAAGCCACTTTCGGTTTCCATGTCGTTATAATGTCTTCAGTAGATATCTATAACAAAACTATCAGTACTGTGTAAAGCACTCTGAACTCAGGATACGAGGGCTAAATGTAATCATAAAGAAACTCTAACAACAAAAATCTATTGATAATTCTAAAACATCAACCCAATAAAAACGGGTGTCCAATTTGACTTTCTTTTTCATCAATAGCCAAAAAGGTGATCATGAAATCTTCTGAAGTCCGATAATGAGGTTTTGAAGTTAGCTTAATTGCTTCTTTCTCTCTGTGACAAATCAGACATCTTTGCGCTTGTGCGGATTCACCATAGTCTTTTCCAAAACAGCTGTTGTACATCAGCTTGAAAAAGTCATTTTCTGAAGCATCTGTGGATTAGTTCTGAGATCAGTGTTCTTCATGATGTAATGGTTTTCATGAACAGTTCTGATCAAAGCAATTATGCGATGAACTGCTGTCAACTTCAAACCATGTCTTAAAATAAAATTGTAGAATCTGTATATGACAGACATAATTTTTATTGGCCTCGAAGATTGAGCACAATTTTAGGCGGCTCTCTGATCCATCTTTAGACTTTTCTGCTGCAAAATGGATAGGTCATTAATGCAGACATGGAGTTCATGAGGATATTCTAAGTCAACTTCTAGAAGAAACCATGCAGCTGATCAGCGTTAAACACTCAACCACTTTAATGCTTTTTTGAATATTATTTGTACCTGTGTACTTTTAAAAGTGGCGTATTGGACGTGATTGCGCCATTGCCCATCCAACAGATATTGATTTCATCTAAATACATGAGATAGTTAGACCTTTACACAGATCATAATCATCTAGGTATTGTTGATTGCTTTACAGTAATATGCACGCCATACTAATTCCTCCACGCAATCCGTTTTCCAAAATCATCTGAATCATTGGTAAATCTGACAATAAAATCAAACTGTACTCCAGTAAACTTTAAGAAAGCGTCCCAGCACATCCCGGCTCAAAAAGTGAAAAAAATGTAATGCGCGGGATCCAAACAGAATGTTTCATGCAGGTCTTCCTATAATTTTTCAAAGACTTCCGCCAACAAAACTTACATCTGCCATTAATATGAGTCAATGATATCACCATCGTGGTTAACAATCTAACTATTTGCCAAGCATCTTGAGCATGCCGGTAAACGAGTCGCTGATGTCCTTTCCTCCTAAGCCTAGAAAAGAACGCGCCTTTAGGCGAAGTGTATCTTCGACAAACGCTTTCCCAACTGTTCCAAGTACTCAAAAGGGTAAACAACGGCCCTTTCTACAAGAGTATGAGTCAAAATATTTTTCCGGTTATTGCAGGACTATTATAGGAAATAGCCGTTCCTCTAATGAGCCATCATGTTGTTGCATAGAGTCGTAGAAAGACATGTTATTTAAAGTGAAACACCTGAACTTTTTCTGATTGACTGTGCAATGCATGCTAACCCTGATGTGCGCTGGTTAATGCTTGCCAATATAAGATGAGGAGTCGTAACCTCGCAAGTTATATGAAAGAAGATGGGCACTTCCATGTCTTTGGTTCAAACTTAAGTAGAAGATGCATTTGTTTATGCCCCGCTCTCCCAAACTTCCCACTAATGTGATCATGTCTCTTACTGTGGGGTTTACACTCTTGACTTAGCTCTAAACGCAAATCCAACAATGCGTGCTTGAGTCATACTGTGTTTGGGTCATCAAGGTCAAAATGATTTTCAGATAAAAGTTTAGATAATTATAACGATGGCGTTAACGCAAATGCTGCATGCGTTTTAAAAGAATGATTTTCTGCAGCATCTATGGTCCTCTATATAATTCTGGTTCTGAATGAGCGCCTCCGACCTACATAATGAAGGCAAATGAACAAATCTGTATGATTTACTCAATAAGACTGTTTTTTCGAATTTTTTGTGGCGCTGGTCCCCTCATAAGGAACAATGTGAGTCCGAAGTCTGTCGTAACAACATATGGAGAATGTTGCAGCCGATTCCATCTAAAACTAACTTTAGATCCGGGTGGGGGCGAATTAGTTTGTATTACAGCAACTGGGCCGATAACATGTTCTTATGTTCGCTCGCGGCTTGAACAGATGGCATTCTGTTGTTGTTTAAAACAATATTCTGCAGAAATTCTTGTTTATGCCCAATTTTGAGTATGGCCAATAATCTAGCTCATTGGCGTTATCATGTGTAATCCGGCAGCCCCACCTGGTGAAAGCATCAGCATAAGTCAACATAGGCTTTTGTCTGATTACCGATTTTAGGCTGTTCTTGGACACTTAATCGCCACCAAATCTGTTTTCCTCATCCCATGTGTAACATTAACAGTTATGGGTTTGTTTTGTTCTTCAAACAGATCAATGGAATCCTCGCTAACGGAAAGGAATCCACTAAAGTTAATATCATTGTGTAAGGGCGATAGTTAACACTCTCTCAGCGTTTTTGCCGGGCTAATGCAGCCATGCAAGAACACACCACATAAAACATTTGTTGTCTGTATTCTTTATGTTTAGAACTGCATATATTGCGACTAATGCTGAGTTAGTGAATGTGAGAACTTGCCAATCAATCGGTGCCTACCATAGACTGTTTTAATCTGATCTCTAGGACATCGCCCCTGACCAACCAGGAGCGCACTCATTTTGCTTCTTCAGCAGCAGCGTCAACGGTGTCATAGCATTCGTCTCCCAACCAGGCGTTAAGTCATTTAGAGAAAGAATATCCTGCTGTTTAGGTTGAGACCCAGACTTCTAGATTTTCTTCATTTATTGTTACATAGTCAATTAAAACACTAACAAAACTTACCTGGCGGTCTATTGTTAGGTTTACTTGAACTTGAGAAAAAGCATGACCAAACACGATGCCCGTACTCTTGCTGATCAATGACTTCAAATCAATAACCATTCAGTGCCATCACAAATATTCTTGAGCATTGCTCAAAAAATTCGTCTTTGTCCTTCATTATCTTAGCCATGTTAGATTGCTCTTTCTAACTCAAAATAATTTATTGACATTAAAAAAAATACTTAATAGAAGAGACCAATATCAACGTCTTTGTGTGGGGGGGGGGGGGGGGGGCCGTGGACTCATAAACTAAAGTATAAACCCCTTTGGCATTGTTAATGTAGCTGTTTGAACAGAGTTAATTTTCGTACTTTTTTAAGCTATTCCTTTTTACTCTCGGCTCTGGCTTTTGAGAAAAACTACTTGCCCTCGCCTTTCTTTGAAGATCAAACATTTTGTCTTTTGTAGTCATCAAAATCGTCCTGTACACGATTAAATTCTCTATCCGTGATGTTTGAGTCAGCTACGCTTTATTTATTGTCAGTTTGAACTAGCAAAGTTTATCCGTAATTAGTTAACCAAATAGCTTGCGTGCTTTTGGATTTAGTTTTTTTTATAATTTTTTTCTAGCAGCACTTACAGCTTAATGAAACACAGACCGAGAGCTAAAAGACAACCCGCCTAGAGTAAAGCTGCGGGTGCACTATGCCGATGCTAAGAGCATACACTCGTTTCCTGCTGATAGAGCGCTTCTAGTCATGTTCCAGTAGTAACATATGATAACGGTGCATAAAGGCAGCAAATACCTTCGTTTGGTTTTGCTGTATTTTGAAAAGGTCCTGCTCTAGTTTTTGTTGCATTTGTGTATGTTTGTAAATCTTAAGGTTTTACTTCAGGGTTTCATAACAGCAGAATTGCCGGCTATCTCTTCTTTTGAGCGTGCTGTAGGCACATTTGGATAAACTAAACAGACATGCTTTTTATAAAATAAAAAATAAATTAGTATTGTATATCTTGTAATCCCTGCTACCTACAATAGTCACTTTCGCACATATAATTAAAAACAAATGACATTAAGCGGTTTATTCGCTTCTTCTTCTTATCATTTGAATGTTTATTTACGTCTCTCACAGTTCACCCGCTCCAGTAACTGAAATACTCCTCCTGATGACCTATAGGTCAATCCCTAAACCGTATTTTTTGTTAAATAATCATCAAGTCATACGCCTGTGAAGGTAATCTTTAGCCCAAGGTCTGCTGTTGGAAACTTCTACCCCTCCCACCCCCAAAACAATATTTCTTATTTCGTCCAAAATGAGAATAATGTCTAGTCCGCTAGCAATAGATTTGGTTAGGACAAGGACGCCCTCAATCGAAACATTTGTACTTTCGTTATTTTGATTAAAAACTTTCACTTCCTCCTTTTGAATGGTTCTTCCTCTTCACACAGCATAAAATTACAATAAGCGATCTTGCTGAGCACTCTAAAACTAAAATTCCATATAGCGACCTGCCCTGCTTCTGATATGATAGTAAGATGACCACATTTTCGTATATATATATAGTTGTACTTAGATTGATCCCCAACACGGGGGCGAAGGAGGGTTGCTAAACAACGTCAAACTCTAACAGATTTCAGAAATGCTGTACTTTTGCTTCGGTGCTGTTGAATTTGATACCACGTTTGTATTCCAATAAAAGTTTATTTCATAAAAACACTCTTCTTTAATGCTCCCTAGAAAGTATGGGGCAAGCGCTTTAACACTCAAAATCTAGGGGGAATAAAAAGCATTAACCATCCGCATAACTACAGCTAAACCTTTGGGGGCCTCTTTTAGCACCTGAGGCGAGTCTGCGCCTATTCTAAGTTTTAGTGCTTCTTCATTGCCGATTCTTGAGAAACTCAAGATCTTCTCCCTATCCTTCCGGTTAACCAAAGATCAGAATAGGTTAAAAATAAAGTTTCTGCAATGTATAAAGAAAATAATTCATTTGCCCCTCAAAGTTTTTACAGAAATTTTCTAACGATTGGCCCATTACCCAAATTCTGGACAACTGTTCTGGTTTGTCTGTTGATGAAGCTAGTTTCATTTAAAAAGTAAGCCGTGCAGAGCTGCACATCCAAATCATCCCGCTCCTAGGTCAGGAATCTAACAGTAAGAAATTGATTCTGCATCAATAGTAGATATATTTTGGAACAGTATATTCCGTTTTTATTTCCCTGCACGCCAAGGGTTTCTTTCAGCTTTCTATAACGGGTCCAGAATCGAGCCATAGCTTGTGACATTTTTTTATAAACAAAAATTAAAAAGTTATAATTTAAAACCATGGCGGGAATTGAAGGCGAAGAGAAAAATGAGTTTTTGACCTGAGACAACAAGATGAAATGATCCCTTTGAACAACACGGCATCGCTCAGCGCTCTCATGCGGCATGATTAACAAAGTACGGTCGTGGGCAGCATATTTAACAAAAGATTAGTATGGCCAAGAACCACCCGAATTTATAGACCCAAATGATTTTGAATTGAAATGGTCATTTGTTTGTAAGATCGATCAAGGAGAATTCTGTTCGGCTTACAACTAAACGCATACCCATCAAGTTATTTAGCCAAGATACAATTTATACAAAGACATAGTTAAAAGAAAATCCAAAATCGCCTTGTCTTGTTAGACCAAAATTAGATAGGGAACATTGCTAAACTTCAAAACACACTGCAAGACTCCCAACAGAATAAACCCAAATGCAAAAACATGGAATTTTACTTAAAGAATAAATCAATCAGCGGTGAATAAATAAAATGTAATAGAAACAGAATCCAGTTTCTCAGAAGAAACAGCGTTAAAGACTATACACGACCCGACCGCTACCCAAGCGAGAATAGAAGGCCCTTGATCAATGCTTTAAGAAGGATCAGAGGCGAAATAACAAACAATAAGCAAAAACAAGTACCTAGATGGGCATATAATAAGAGAACAAGAAAAACTCGTTGAGGCGGATGACGCCAACTTAGGGCCATGATATTAAGAAAGAAAAAGTACAAAGACTAAAAGATCTGAACAAGAAAGAACAGCAAGACTCAAGAAGTGCTGACTACTAACCGAGACGCAATTACGAACTCAAGTATAGAATAAGAGAAAAACATCGAAAAAATTTTATATGAAGACACAGACACTAGCAGAACGAATACAACACTGTTTAGAGAGTCAGGGAGTCACATTAGTAAGCGTTTATAACAGCTTTAGGATATTGCAATAAGTACACTGGTTGATGGCTATTACAGGCGGCGGTGGCCAAGATTCAGTACCTTCCGCCGCCATCGCCTCCCCTGATAAATCAAGGGAAAAAAAAAAACAGCTGATCATCTATGCGAATTTATTAAAAAAATTAGCTTGAAAAGCGTGGATGCTTTACCAGGAATATTGGGAGTATTGTCAGCTGGCTTTTGTCTACATCCAGCAAAGTAGTTGGCTATATGGCCGCGCACCTATGGCCATTAGTTCTTGACATAGTTAGTGTTACTTAAAATCTTAGTAAGATAAAGACCAATGTAATCCTAGGCCAGTTCATCAAGAACAAGCGCTGGTCTTACATATTCATGGTCGACGCGAACAGAGTCCGGCAAGCTTTGCAAGTCTTCAATGCTTTTGGGGTTTGGGACTTCAGATTAGATGACTTAAACTGGGCGTTTCTTTTATTGTTAATGTAATATTACTGTACTGGCCTCAGAATTTATGTCGTTTTTTCCCAACCTTCCAGTTCATTTGCCTGCTATTAGAATTTCATTATTATAGTTTATTATATTCCTAACCGGAGTCTGAGGTCAGAAGGCAGCATGTAAAAACCAGTAGGCCAACAGCAAAGTCTACTTTCGATCTTGCGTAATGTAAAACAGTGTATGGGACCGATTTGAAAACTTGAAGGTAAATCAACTGTAGAATTAATGCGTCCTTCTACATATGCTAAGTATTGTTTTTGTGCGTCAAAGCAGTAGAAGATCAGTTATGCTCGATCTCTCGCCTGTGCTTCGCCCAACAAACACCAAACGTAGTACGATAGAGCCTCCGTTTAGTCGTTCCTATTCCGCTCTAGTTAGGCCCTTAGAATATGTCTAGATAAATGTTGTCCCTGCTGTTATATTTCTCTAGCTGTAGGTACCCGGTCTCAACAGTTGGCCAAAAAAAGCAAAGATTTGAAAAAGAGGAATCCATCCATAGTTAATACTTTTCTGTGCTTGCCCGAAAATAAAGTCGCCTAGGCCATGATTAAGGATCCAACTTTGTCTAAAGCCTGTCTTGATGTTAATATTGAATTCGTTACAGATCCTGTTAAAAGCCTTCATGTCTAATAGGTTGCTGAGTGGATTAAATGTATTAGGCATTTGTAATGTGCTCGGCAGTTCAGTCAAAATTACGTCATGAAGTGTAATAGAAATGCAATCTGTACACAGACCTAGACCAAAGGAACATGTGTGATTTAATGATCAGCATACGCCACTCCACCCCCATGATTGCGCAAAACACTAGCCAAAGTTTAACGGGTTCTGATATAAACTGCATCGATGACTAAACCACGCATTTCTTGATGTGGTCGTTTTCAATAGGTGGTTAAGATATCTGCATTAAAGGAGTCCTCACCTTTTAATGAAAAGAGGGCAGTCTGGGTCACGAGCAATGTCTCCAGGAGTATCAATTGCTAAATTTTAAGATGTCGTCGGCCAACAGAATAAATTGCATCAGTATATTTGAAATGCACCTCATTTTAATTTTGTTCAAAAAATAGTTGAAACAATAACAACTCAAGCCTCGCCCTTCGTTTTAGAACATGCTATTAAATAACGATGCGGGGCCAAAAGGTTGCGCTTCATGAAACATTTAACAAAGTCCGTAATGTGTTTAATATAAGTGAACCAGGTGAGAATAAGTAAGTTCTAAAAGTTGACAAAACAAGGGCCAAAGTTAGCCAGCTTAAACAATACCTGATGTGTTATTGTACGGGATTTGGCTCCCTAAAAGAAGCAATGATAACTTTGACATTACACTCCAACATACAATGCAAATCAAAAAACAATTTTAACATCAGCCTGAAGACGACTGAGGTTACAAATTGATAAAGAGCTAGCTAAAAAGTTAGGGCTTTACAGCTAACAATATAGATTAAGAGTTACACTACCAAAACTACTTATGAATGGGAAAGTCCGCTCGATCTTGCATAGACATTCATTTACTCTATGTTCATTTGGATGAGCTGAGCACTGATGAACTAACTATATATACGGAAGCCCTCAACGTGTTTTAAGAGCTCTTCCATCAGGAAAGCTGCATAGCGATCTATGAAATTAAACAAATCCCTAATTTACAGTTTAAAGGATGAACATTGTGGAGGGTCGGATCATTAATAATAAAGATCAAAGACAAAACGGGAAAGTCGTAAAATGTGGATAACCTGCACATTGTTTTGGAAATAAAATAATCGTTACTAAAAAATAATGTCGCGTGGGCCAGAAGAACCAGGAGTTACATTAGCGCCTGTAAGGTTTATAACGATTAGAATTCAATACCATGCAGACGTTGCGATTTGAACAGAAGGTGAGATAGGCCATAGTATGGTTTTTTGATACACTAAAGATTGAGATTATAAACGCAAGAGGTTGGCGACCAACAAAAAGTTTCTAAACTAGAACAGCTCGCAAACTAGAAGCAAATAATGTTGTCGAGTATTAATATAAAATAGTTCGAAAACCTACATTCTCAAAGGCACTAGACCCATATTAAGAAAGGGCCATATAAATTTGAATCATAAGCCCATTAAACATATTTTAGCCGACAAAAAAGTTTCAAGAACAGCATTCAACTCTGGCCCTTTACATGAAATCTTATGCCAGATGACAATAGTCGGAAAGAGATTGAAATAAAGCCGTAAGGGAAAAAACAGTACATCCTCCACAGAAGAGAAGCGGTTTATAAAAGATGCTTCTACAAAATAACAGTTCATTCCGCAATGAAATTAAGGAGACACGTTCACAATAATATTTTAAATGTTCTGTCTTATAAATAAGGAGAGGATGGGTTGTGGGCGTTAAGTGCGTCCATTTTAAAGGATTCTAATTAGCTGCAAAACATAGACGTTGACAGTCTTAAAGTTACTGTCGCATCTTCACAATGGTGAGGATATTAAGGTTATAACAACAAGCAACAAATCAATATTAGTCCCCCCCCCCCCCCCTAAAAAGAAACAAACTACAGCACTGAATTGGATAATCTTACACATATTAGACTTATAGGATTTTATTAGATGACTGAATACAAGTTAAAAAACAGAGGACATGATAAAAACAAAAACCGGATTAGATTAAAATTCAGTATAAAACTAATGGAGCAGTTTTAAACTTAGGACAAAACCCCCTCATTGTTCCATAAATTTGTGGACATACTGTTGTGGAAAAAACAATATTTGTCCTCGAACCTGTTTACAAACAGTTATCGTTATAATTTTAATCATATTGTGGTTTTCAGTCCAACACATAAAAATGAACAAAGCTCACACATGATAGAAGTGATTATATGGACCAGAATATGACAAATCATAAGTTAATCCTAGCAATAAACATAGTGAGTGTTTAGAACCGTTTAAACTGTTATGAAGGAACGCAGACACAATTTAATTATATATGACTGTACGGCATAAAAGAACATCGTTTTTAAAAAGAGAAACACTATGTCGAAACTAGCTTTCAGCGTGAAGACATGCTGGGAATAAGTGTGTGGATTTTATGCCAGAAAATATAACTCAGTATTTAAAAGAACTTTAGAGCACATTAAAGACATTATTTTTATTCAACAAGAAAGACAGATACTCAATTGAAGAATGTTGCGCGAAAATGATTTTTATTGAAAATGACCAGGAAACACCTAGATTAACCAAAAACAAAATCTGAAAAGTTAGTAAATTAGTATGAAAACGGATAACCCTGCACAGTATGTTTGTTGTGTAGGGTCGGATTGTTTGGGGGGTTACTTGTCAGAGAACAGAATAGGCCGCTTTTTAGGCACTTTCGCCCAAAATCGTGGTGGAGATTAGCAAGTAGTCTGACAATCGGTGTTTGTTCCTGTTCTCTTCCCCTCGCCCATTCATCGAGTGGCTGTTTAGGATTTAACAGCCCCCAAAAAAAACAAAAAAAAAAAAAATGAGTCAGACCGTACTGACGGTGGGTTTCCAGTACCCTTTCTTCTTTCCTCCCAGTTCCGTTTTTCCCTCCTCGCCGGGGCTTCACCTGAGCTAGCACTGTTGGGCTGCGCACTGGATGGGGCCGCGCACTGGTGGAGAAGCACGAGGACTTTGCTGGACATGCCTAATCCCTGTCCAGAACCTCCATCGACAACGCTCGTCCAAACTGGATGTGCTCTCCACCGTCCTATGCACTTCAAACAAGCCCGTGGACCAGTGTGGTTAGCCCTGTGGGCGTGCGATTTGGTTGTATGTAGTTGTGTGTCAGTGGTGTCGGCATCAAGACACACCGTTATCCAGAACCGACCCGGATTTTGGGCAGCTGATGCGACGGGGTGCTCCCATGAACTTTCAGGGAGGCAAGTTGTGGGGGAAATGCAGAGACACGGAAAGGTATGGGTGCAGGAAATGCTTATTTATAATTATGTCGTGTTGTGTGTTTTAATGCTTGATTGAGATTGTGCAGGTTGTTGTGTTGAATGCTAAATTGTTGTATGATGTGTGTGTTGAAATGCTTGATTGTATTGCCACGTTGTGTGCGGTTGGAATGGTCTTAATTGGTTTGTATGTCGTGAGTGTTTGAAATACTATTAGTGACTATGTGTGTTGGAGAGAATAAATGTGGGTGTTAGTATTGTAATCTTTCTGTGTGGGTCTCTTGCGAGGCGTGTGAGGTCATCACACCTGCACTCACCATCTAGACCGTCCTTGTCGGTGCATACCTCCAGGTCGGTGCGAGACATTTGTGGTGGCTCGTCCGGATGTGAAGGGGCTCTGACTGTCTCTCTCGTTTCCGGAGTACCTGTCCATTCTGTACTGTTCTGTATACGATAGTTCGTTTGTCAGTTTGGTTTTGTGGGTGATGGCTGGGTGACTCTAGCGAGTATGGAGTCATGGATGGCCTAGACGGAAACATCCGGTGTGACTTGGGGAGTCGCGAGGTGAAGACCAGGGGAGTCGACGCGACCAGACCTCCTCCTTCCGCAGGTAGCCCTTACGCAGATACGGCCCGTATCAGTGTAAGAACTTCTTTACTGTTGCACACAGTCTGGTCATTCCCTGTTTTTGTATTAGCCAGTTTTTTTTTACCGGTGTTATTGAGGTACAGGTGGTGTATCGGACGTTAGTGTCCCAATTTCCTCACTCCGGATCCGTCAGCAATTTGTTTTTTTTTACCGGTGACCCCACCGCACTGTTGCTCGTGCTTTGTAGACGCGGAGATGCCAGAGTGAAGCAGCCCGGACATTTTTTTTTTTTTTTTTTTTCGTGAGCCCCACCGCACTGTTGCTGCTCGTGCTGTGGTGAGCGCTGTGTAGCCAGAGTGGGAGCAGCCGAAACATTGTACGCTGACTTTTTTTTTTTATTTAGCTGTTTCTCATCAGTCACCAGGAGACGTGACCTATCCAGCGGTTATTTGTTCTCTCTAGTGGAATTGTCTTCCCCTTATTTGAGAACCGTATGATCTAGTTGCATGGCAACTTCCGGTGCTGGTGTATGGCGAACGGTGCGTCGAAGAAGAAAGGCCTTCAAAATGTAGTCCCTACTATTAGTACCAGCACTTCGACTACAGTGACTTCTACTTATTCCAGTGCTGTAGCCGATAGTCCCGCAAGTACTTCGTTGCTTCTTCACTGGGATCTCTCTGCGAGACCCCACTGACGCGTCCGCTCGGAGCGTCAGAGTATGGTTAAGCAACTGTGGCTTCTGTTGGGTCGCAGAGACCGAAACCTTCTCCTCTCCATGCTTCCCCTCGTAAGGGAAATGCCCGGGAGATTTTCCTCATGGGAAAGTCGAGACCCAAGGGACGGGTCAGACGGGTCATCCCCCATGTCGGGAGTGGTGAATCCTGCTCAGGTTTATCACCTCTGTCCTGATGTTTTGGAGCGACAGCGACAAGAGGATGCTGCCAGGCAGGAAGCCCTCCGTAGGGAAGAGCTAGATAGGCAGGAAGCTCTGCGTAGGGAAGAGCGCAGAGAGGAGGCTGCTAGACAGGAAGCCCTGCGTAGGGAAGAGGCTGTCAGGCAGGAAGCCCTCCGTAGGAAGAGCTAGATAGGCAGGAAGCTCTGCGTAGGGAGAGACGCAGAGAGAGGCTGCTAACAGGAAGCTCTGCGTAAGGAAGAGGCTACGCTGCGTAGGGAAGAGCTACCTGGTAGGGAAGAGGCTGCCAGAACAGGAGGCCCTCCGTGGAGGAGTTAGATCGGTAGGGAAGAGACTGCTTGACAGGAGGGCTCTGCGCAGGGAGGAGATGGAACAGCTTCTTTCGTGGCCTCCCGCATCTGTAAATCAGGGGTTGATGACAGGCAAGTGATAGAGTTAGAGGCCCAAAATTAAAGCTTCCAAGTTCAGACTAGTGAGGACATTGACATGTTCTTAGAGCATTTTGACAAGTAGCTAGTTCATCCCAAATTGTCTGAGGAACAAAAGGCCATGCACCTTTTTTCTGGATTATCTGGTGCTGCAAGGGAGTGTGTGCTTACTCTAAATGAAGCGCGTCTTATGCAGACATGCAGTTGGCTCTGCGTAAGCGTTTCCACCTTACCCCTGAGACGTACAGGAGGAAGTTCAGGTCCATGAAAAAGAATAACGACGAGACCTTCGTGCAGTTTGGAGATAGCTGCGCAAGACGCTAGGGTACTGGCGTCAGTTGGCTAAGCTGGAGCTGGAGGATCTGATTCTCATCGAACAGCTTACCAACACCGTGTCCCCAGAGTTGAGGATCCGTATAGGCGAGACAGCACCACAGGATTTCGCGGCTGCGATTCATACCGCTGAGGTGTTTGCTGAAGCCCGTAGAGCTTATGGGCATCGCCCAGATACGGACAGGAAGACCCCCACAGGATTAGTGGCAATAGGGGCCCGACGACGGCTAGCGGGTCGAGCAAGACAGGCAGTTCATCGGGGACCTCAGCACCCCGACTGTGTTTTCTTTGGGGTCGTCCCGGCCACATTAGGAGGGATTGCCCTAAAGCCGCGGTATCATGGGGCTACTTTCCAGCGTCCTCGTGCCTCGGCTAATGTGGGGTCCATCCCAGCTTCTGGTGGTACAGAGTGCCCGGTGTTTCTTTCTGTTGTTGGTTCTTCGTTGGTCGACACCATCAGGGATTCGGGAGTATCAACGCTCTTTGTGGATAAGGATTTGGTTTCCCCTGAGGCTCAGCGAGGCGCCAGTTACGATGTGTGCGGGTTGGAGGCTGGTTTTACCTCCACCCGTCCTTCTGTACTTATTTCTATCTCCACCCCCTACTTCTGTGGCCCGAAGTATGGGCCATCGCGGTGGAGCGACCTATGTATTCCCTTCTCATAGGGAATACTATCACCTTTGCGGACGGACGCAGTCAGTCCGTGTCTACGGATCTGCCCGTACAGGCGTGTGTGGGAGTTACCACACGCGCCGAAGCTAAGAAGCAGGAACAGGAATTGCGTCCCGTTCTACAGCCGATCTCTGACGAGGTTCTGGCTAGGGCTGATCCTGCTACCATGGTCTCTCCAGGCCAGGGACTTGGATGTCCAACGCCTGCGACAACTGGTGGGCCCGTCCCGCTCAGTCGGCCCGACACGCCAAGGTGAGCTTTAAGCTCCACAAGGGGATCCTCTTTAGGGTTTTCACTCAGGCAGATAGGGTGGCCAAGCAGCTAGTCGTTCCCAAAGCTTGAGAGAGTCTGTTCTTCGGCAGGCCCATGATTTACCCATGGCAGGTCATATGGGCTCAAAGCGGACTCTCGAGCGGGTAAGACAGGACTTCTTCTGGCCAGGGATGAACTCACAGGTTAGGCAGTACTGCCGCAGTTGCGATGTCTGCCAACGGACAACGCCCAAGGGGCGCTTGAGGCGTGTTCCCCTGGGATCAGTGCCACTGGTTGTCGAGCCATTCAGCAAGGTTGGGGTTGACCTGGTGGGACCCATTAATCCACCATCCGATCGCGGGCACTGCTACATTTTGGTAGTGGTAGACCCTGCGACTCGATACCCAGAGGCTGTCCCGCTTGGGACTATCGATGCCCCTACTGTTGCTGAACCTCTCTGGCAGATTTGGACGCGCACTGGGCGTGCCCAAGAAAAGTACGGCCGGAAGTTGGTAAATGGAGAGCGATCATCATCCTCTCCAGTGCCTGGACCGGATCCGGCCAGTCAGTCGTCGACTCATGGGTTAGGCAGTGGAACTGCAGAGTCATCTTTCACTTTTCGCCATATCAAGGGTTCCAGCAATACGGATGCTGACTATCTCAGCCGAGCTCCGTAGTCAGCACATTGGAAAAAGAAGTCAGAGGGACATTCCCCTCAACCAGGGTTATATCCCCTTTGGGTCTCTGTATCAGGTGTAGTGATAATTTTCACTTCAGTGATGTTAACGGTAGTGAATCACCACTGGTTCGGATTGGTTTCCTTTATTTTGGAAGGTTTGCTTAGTTGTTTGATAAATGTAGTATTATGTATTTCCTGTGTAAATTCTATTGTGAATGTTTGTATTGAATTTATCGTACTCTGTCGATCACAGAGGTTGGGTTCGGTCCCGTTGTTGTGAATTTGCACATGCGTCAAGGTTCAAAGGAGCACTGTATCTCAGAAAACAGATGCTTTTAGAAGGGGGGTTTGTCACGAGTTTTTCACGAGGCCTACGTCGATTGACCCATCTAGGGTGGCGGAATTATTCATTTATTATTGTCGTTGTTGTTGTCGCGTGTCCGTCCCTTAATGTGGCTTGTGGTGCGGTTGCACCTTAATGTAGTTCAGCTCAGGTTAGGTTTGCTTTTTCTCTCTCTCTCTCTAATTCCACTGCCCGTGCAATTCATCCTGCAGGTTCACGGGTGGCTGGTACCTTTCTCTCGAACTTTCTGTCTATCGGCCTCTCACCTGTCTTTTTACCTGCCGCACGTGCATTATTTCTCTTAGCTTGAGGTATTCTCACTCGGTGACGTAGCGTGGCATGTTGCCGCCATCGCTTAGGCAGGTTTTCTCTTCACTCAAGCGAAGATGTCCCTGGGGCGCCCGCTCCGGTTCTGGTTCTCAACCACTTCGTCGAAGGTACGGTCGTACCTTCATTCCTACAGTCGGCCTGTAGGGGAGGACATCATCTCTTTTCCGCATCTGCTCTGCTGGTCCTCTCGACTGGACAGAGGGCAGAGAGTCGCTTGAAACCCGCCACTTCTGGGGCACCCACGGGGAGCTGGTAAGCATCAGTTTCGTGGTTCGTTTGTGTTTTTTTGTTGTTAGCCAGCTAATTCTTCTCTTTTGCGCAATTTCTTTTTGTTTTCAAAATTATAAAAGAAATATTGTTTGAGACCACTTTTCTGGTTTACTCAATCTTTAACCTGGCCATTCTAAATAATATCCAAAATTCTTTCTCCTTTTATGCATCTGGTGATGCGGTAGTCGGTGGGGGAAAGGGGGAGAACCTGGTGATTCAGGGTTGGTACTTGCTTGGTCTCGCTCGTCCGCCCCTGTCAACATTCGCCGGACTCTTATTCTTCGGCCACCGTCTGTTTGTGTGTGCAAGGAGAACGAGTTTTTTGTTTGCGAGCGTGCGTACGCATGATAGTCGTTTGGATGCGTGTTGGAGAATTGTGTCGTTTTGAAATGTTGCTATAAAATGTGGTGATAATTGTACCATTGAATTATTATTTGCAAATGTGGTGGCAGTTATAAAGCGATGGTTTTCTGTATTAGTTCAGTTCCTAAGAAAGGAAAATGTTGAACGTGAAAAGAGGGAAGGATGAATATACAATTTTCTATCCATGTGTTTAGCCTGTGAATGTAATCTCTTACCTGCTTCGTATGAGGAAACCTTTAGCGAACATTCCTCAGTTGGTTTACTGTGTTATGCCAGGTCTGTGTTGAGCTGGTGCTATTAATGTATTCAGCAAACCTCCCCTCGCCCATCATGCGAGTGGCTGTTAGGATTTAACAGCATGTGTCAGACCGTAAATGACTGTGGGGTTCCAGTACCCTTTCTTCTTTCCTCCCAGTTCCGTTTTCCCTCCTCCCGGGGGCTTCACCCGGAGCTTGCACTGGTTGGGGCCGCGCACTGTTGGGGCCGCGCACTGGTGGAGAAGCACGTGGACTTTGCTGGACGGGCCTAATCCCTGTCCAGAACCTCCAGCGACAACGCCTCGTCCCACGGGATGCGCTCTCCACCGCCTTGCACTTCATACAGCCCATGTGACCAGTGTGGTTAGCCCCGTGGCGTGCGATTTGGGTGTATGTTGTGTGTGTCAGTGGTGTCGGCATCAAAGGACACTCCGTACAAGAACCGACCCGGTTTGGGGCAGCTGGTGCGACGGGGTGCTCCCAGTGAACTTCAGGAGCAAGGGTGTGGGGAACTGCATGAGACACGGAAAGGGATGGGTGCTGGAAATGCTTATTTATAATTATGGTCGTGTTGTGTGTGTTGAAATGCTTGATTGTGAAATTGTGCAGGTTGTGTGTGTTGGAATGCTTAATTGTGTGTATGTCGTGTGTGTTGAAATGCTTGATTGTGATTGTGCACGTTGTGTGCGTTGGAATGCTTAATTGTGTGTATGTCGTGTGTGTTGAAATACTTATTTGTGACTATGTGTGTTGGTGTGAATAAATGGGGTGTTGTATTGTAATCTTTCTGTGTGGTCTCTTGCGAGGCGTGTGAGGTCAGTCACTCCCTTCACTCCCATCTAGACCGATCCTGCGGGGCAGACCTCCAGGGGTCGGTCGTGACAACAATCAACCAGTTTGTCTCGAAGGAAATGAATCGTTATTGCAGTAAGTATCAAGGATTATATCCGCCTTTAAAAGAAATACATATCCCAGTGTGTCTCTGATGGACAACACAGTTCGTTCTAGTTCTACTTAAACGGAGAAGGACGCTAGATTTAAATCATAATTTCATTCGATTGACGGGAAAATTAAGACTGTGTGTGTGTGTGTGTGTGTGTGTGTGTGTGTGTGTGTGTGTGTGTGTGTGTGTGTGTGTGTGTGTGTGTGTGTGTGTGTGTTTTACAAGTATGAGGAAAGACAGGCAAACAGACAGAGACGGACATGCAGACAGAGATACAGACAAAGAGACAAAACAGACAGACTGACAGACCGATAGACAAACAAACAAACAGACAGACAGACAGACAGACAGACAGACAGACAGACAGACAGACCGGGTGTTGGTGGTAACCGAATTTCCCTTCCACTTTGAAAAAGTACTCTACCCTCCCCCTCCGTCTCTCCTTTTTTTCCATCTTTTTAAAGGGGGGGGGGGGGGGTATCGAAAGTCCATTGGGCAAGTATCGATGTCTCAGTGACAGAAATCAAGTAAAACATAAACAGCATTCGATTCTATTGTTTGTGCACCTCATGCAAATAGAGTTACTTAAAACCATCGTGGGTTTTTTTTTAAGAGAGGGGGTTAGTTACCGCCAAGGACACAGACAAACAGAGCACAGGACAAGACACAATGCATTTCGACCTCTTAGGTCTTCTTCAGGCAAAAACAAGTAACATTTAGGACAGTGAAAACAAAGAACGAGAAACCACATCTTTTATATCCGGCGCAAAATATGAGAAGATAAGTGGTTTCTCGTTCTTCGTTTTCACTGTCCTAAATGCTATTTGTTTTTGCCTGAAGAAGACCCAAGAGGTCGAAATGCATTGTGTCTTGTCCTGTACTTTGTTCGTCTGTGTCCTTGACGGTAACTAATCCCCTCTCTTTGTAAATTTTGCTTCATTTTCCGCCCTCAGTCACTCCGTTTTGAAACTGAAACCAGAGTGTTTGTCCAGCGTTGAATTATTTCCAAATAACATCGAATAATTTACTATTGTGTTTTGTTTTCTATGGTTTTGGTTTGGTTGTTTGTGTTTGCTTTGTTCTCTCTCTCTGTGTGTGTGTGTGTGTGTGTGTGTGTGTGTGTTGTGTGTGTGTGTGTGTGTGTGTGTGTGTGTGTGTGTGTGTGTGTGTGGTGTGTGTGTGTGTGTGTGTGTGTGTGTGTGTGTGTGTGTGTGTGTGTGTGTGGTGTGTGTGTGTGTGTGTGTGTGTGTGTGTGTGTGTGTGTGCGCGCGTGAGAGAGAGACAGTGAGAGAGAAACTCGAAACTCGAAATCGAAATCTTTAATGAGGGTGAATAGATAGACTGGAAGCTTTTTACACTATGCCCTCAAAAAACAATAAACAATAAGGAACAATTACATCAATTTGACAAAATTAAACACAACAAGAAAAACAATTTTTTTATTTCTTTTAAATATATATATATATATATATATATTATATATATATATATTATATATAATATATATATATATATATATATATATATATAAAATAGTAAGCAGTCTCCTTATAACGTATTTCACACAACACACACACACACACACACACACACACACACACACACACACACACACACACACACACACACACACACACACGTAAGCATCACATAGGTATACATAAACATTTTTGTACGTCAATCATGTCATGTTACTTATAGCCCAGCCGACTGCGAAGGCCATTTCCGGGCTGCAACAACTTGTTTGTGTCAAAAGGAACATCAAACTTAGGAGAATATACAGTTGAGTGAAACATGATTTACAAATGGTCTATGAGGTATTTGAAATATGCTTTTTTAAACGATGTTAAACTATTTATCTGTTTTAAATGTGTAGGGATTTCACTCCATAATTTACTCCCAGAGTAAGTAAGGGATGACTTGAAGAGATCAGTTCGTGGTCGAGGGGTGTATAGGATATTTTTGCCTCGAATTTTGATTAATGTAAATTTGTCATGAAGATAAGGTGGCGCAATATTATTAATGATTTTATACATAAAGACAGCTTTATTAAAGCAGCATTTTAGATCGAATGGAAGAATGTTAAGATTTTTATAATCATTAGCTTGTAGAGAAGATTTCAAGAGTATCAGCTTAATAGCGCGTCTGGACATGCTTTCTAGTGGTTTTAAGCAATTTTTACTGGCTAAATCCCAGCATGTAGAGGCATAGTTAATGTCTGGTTGTACATATGCATAGAAATATAATTTCTAGTATGTTGATCAAGGAAATTCTTGATTCGGTTCAACAAGAATATTTTTTTAGATAACCTTTTAGACAAATCAGATATATGATTAGACAAAAGATTATATCACTGAAGACTATAATTTG